>PVJI01014742.1:0-43223 GCA_004026765.1 Micronycteris hirsuta
AAATTAAGATCCGGTGGCAGACAGGACCAGGTGAAGGAGATCAGCAAGCCAGAATTTTTTAAGATACACCTTTGCCGAAATAATTCCCATCCCACAGACATGATCCACACTTGCTCACACAGGAGTCACACGGAGCTGTGCTCAAAACGTGTATATTCTCAGGACTGCGTTTACACACGTGTGGAAATCACTGCTACATATACCTTAATAGGTAAATATAAGAAAAATAAAGATGCAACCAGAATATGAGATTCTATTTATGGTGTAGTTCTGTTCCAATGTGTTTCTGGGTAGGCTAAGAACGTATGTTACTGGGGAATCTTATTGGGCTGTACACCATATGAAACAGAGGAAAATGTGTGTATCTCTTAATTCTAAAATGCTTGGAAGTCATTAATCCTTTGGGGGTAAGATATGCATGATTTTTGTTAGTATTGGCAAACTTTTTTTTTGAAAGGTCTAGATAATAAATATTTTAGGCATATTTGGCCATATTTAGACTTTCTCCCCTTTCTCCTCCTCCTGCTGCTTCTCCTTCCTGCTTCTCACAACTCTTTAAAGCTGTGAAAAACATTCTTAGCTCTCAGGCATACAAAATAAGCTATGGATCCAATTCGGTCCGTGGGCCCGTAGCTGGTGGACCCCTTTTACATCACCAGATGGCTACTTTTATCTGAAATGTGATATGTTGAAAATCAATGATGCTTCTGTCAGTGAATAATTAGCTTAAGTTAGCTTTTTTAAAAATCCTCACCTGAGGATGTTTATTGATCTTTATAGAGAGAAAGGGAGGGAAGGGGGGAACAAGAGGGAGAGAGAAGGGAAGAGAGAGAAAGAGAGAGAGAGGGAGAGAGAGAGACAACAGCATTGTTCAGTCGCCTCATGTATGTGACTTGAATGGAGGGCATCTTGACTGGGAATCAAACCTGCAACCTCTATATGTGCCCTGACTCGGGGGTTGAGCCTGCAACCTTTTGGTGTGTGGGATGATGCCCCAGACAACTGGCCAGGGATAGCTTAAGTTAGCTTTGTGTTTTGGAATGCAGTGGAATGCCATGGAAGTAAATGCTCTGCTTTTAAAACATGTTGCACACTATCCATCTCTGATATTAGGGATATATAGATGCTACTTAATTTGAAGGACTTACATTGTAGTGCAGCTATTCACATATGGTAGAATGAAAGTTTTCCTCTCCATTTGAACTTTCATGTAAGAAAAAGTTCCAAATCCTTCTGAACAATTGCTGATATCTCTATTGTGTTTTATGTATATTTTGCTGTTTTAATTATTTATTCTTTGTAAACTACAATGATGCAATCTCTGTGCATTTTGCTTTTGCAAGCAAAGTAAAATAAGAACTTTAGCTAATATTTATGTTAAACTGAAGTGTAAGGTAATATGAAAAAGAGAAAAAAAACATAATAAATTGACCTTTTTGTAATTTCAAAGGACAGCAGGTCAAATAAAGACTGGACTTTAATGTTTCAGATTTTAAGATCTGAAATAGTAAATCCAAAACGCCCCTGAAATAGGTCTTAATCCTAGATTGCGATGCTTCACAATGCTGTCGTAACTTGGGGTTTGGTAGAAAAAGTAAAGTATCTCAACATATTTATCTTTATATGTGTTTAAATAAATTATAAAATGAGCTGTTTTGTTCTAAAGAGTAGATTCAACTTTGAAGGTGAAGGTATTTTTACTGTATCATTAAAATAAATTTCTCTAGATATCTCATTATATTCTATTTTACAGCAAAAAGTATTAAATCTTATTTTTGAATAAAACAATCTAGAAAGACAATATAAGGCCATTTGTCAATCATTTTCCAAGTTGGTATTGACTTTGTTCAATTAAGTAAAAGCCTAATTGTTTTTAATAGATTCATGATTAAGTAGTTTTAGGTTTACATTAAAAAAATTGAGTGAAAAGTAGCATTCCATGGTACTTCTCACTCCCACCCCAATTTCTCTTATTTTTCATGTTTGAGTTAGTGTGGTACATTTCTTACAACTGATGAGGCAATATTTACATATTACATACTAGTAACTGAAATCCACAGTTTGTGTTAGGGATCACTCTTTGTATTTTACATTCCAGGGTTTAGACAAGTGTGTGAGGACATGTATTCACCATTACAGTATCATACAGAGTAACTGTTTCACTCCCCTAAAAACTCTCTGTGCTACAGGGATGTCTTTCATCCCTTCCTCCCCATCCCAATCCCTCTAACTACTGACCATACTATCTCCATGGTTTTGTCTTTTCCAGAATATCACATCATTGGAATCATACAGTGTGAATTCTTTTCGGATTGGCTTATTTCACTTAGTAGTAATGCACTTAAGGTTCTTCCATGTCTCTTCAGGACTTGGTAACATTTATTTTTAGTGATGAATATTACATTCCATTGTCTGGATATACCACCATTTGTTTACTCGTTTACCTATAATGGACATCTTAGCTGATTGCAAGTTTTGCAATTATGAGTAAAGCTGTTACAAACACCCATGGGCAGGCTTTTGTGTGTCTGTTGCTTTTCAACCCATCTGAGTGCATTCCAAGGAGTATAACTAATTGCTGGGTCATATGGTAAGAGTATGTTTAGTTTTGTACAAAATTACTAAACTGTCACCCAAAGTAGCCCACCAGCAATAAATGAGAGTTTCTGTTGCTCCCCAAATGCCAGCATTTGGTGTTGTCCGTGTTCTGGATTCTGATTGTTTTGATAGGTATCTCATTATTGTTTCACTTTGTATTTCCTGCTGACATACGATGTTGAACATCTTTGCAATGTGTTCGCCTTTTGTGTGCTGTCTTTGGTGAGGTGGGTGACCTTTGCCTACTTTTTTTTAAAGATTTATTTTTATTTATTTTTTAGAGAGAGGGGAAGGGAGTGAGAAAGAGAGGGAGAGAAACAGCAATGTATGGTTGCCTCTCACATGGCCCTCACGGGGACCTGGCCCGCAACCCAGGCATGTGCCCTGACTGGGAACCGAACCGGGACAGCTTGGTTCCCAGCCCGCGCTCAATCCACCGAGCTACACCAGCCAGGGCCTTTGCCTACTTTTTAACTGGGTTGTTTTCTTATTGTTGCATTTTAAGAGTTCTTTATATATTTTATATACCAGTCTTTTACCTGACATATTTTGACAGATTTTCTCCCAGTATATGCCTTAATGAAGATTCATCAGTAATTTTTTTTTCTGGAAAAAAGTTCTCAGAAGTGCAGAAAGCTTTCTAAATTTAAGATAACTTAATATGTAGGTCTTCCGACAGTCAGAGTCTAAAAGGAAAAAGAAAGAAAACAGAAACAAAAATGACTCAAAGCCTGATTCTGTTTTAGTTTTTTTTTTTAAATTCAAGAATAGATTACTGAGCAGTCTAAACAACACATGTAAATATTTTTTGTAGTGAAGTTCTTTATGACAGTTACCAAATCACCTTGATTCTGATCTATATTAAAGCAGTCATAATTAGCCATAAATGAGAAACCTTTTTTACTATTTTTTTAAAAATTCAACTAAGTATATCTTTTAGCCTTTTCCACTCCCCCTTGCTATTTCTCTGGCATGGTCACTGTTACTGTTTACACAGATTTGTTAAACCAAGCACTTTACCTCCTCCACACGCTCCGACACCCACAGCCTCTGCCTTCATGCAGGTAACATCAAGGAAGGAAGTCAAGAGGAAATCATGTGCCAAATGATTTGCTGGGTTGAGGGAAAAGGTGCTACATTTATTACCATGTCTGAACTTCCTTCTGTTATCTTTGTGCCATTTGATGCGTGTTAAGTTTTTAATCACTGGGGCCTCCCCAGCCCTGCCACATTCAGGGGTGCTTGCTACAGCCAGAAGCTGAGTCTTCATCATACCATTTGGACTGCCAGGCCAAGGGTAGGATGGAGGATGGAATCGCCTATGTCTTCATTTATGCAGGACACAGGGAAGAAACAAAGTCTAGGACGCTACTACGTCTCCTCTTTGCCAAGTTACCCATCTCTTCAGCTCCTACTACTTAAAAGGGTAGACTAGATTCACAAGCCACCCTCATTTAAAATATGTTAGAGACAAGGAAAGTCTGTGTTATTCTTCCATTTTCTCCTTGAAATTGTTTTAGCTAAGGTTTACAAACTACTGTCACTGTATGTCTTCTCTCCCCAGCCCAGTTTTCTAAGAAAAATAGATACATGTAAGAAAAGTTGTATACTGTATTTCTACTTCAAGTTCCATCATTTGCTGTGGACAGCAAACCTCCAAAAAAACTATTAAAAAGGAACTTGATATGTTTTACCCAGTATTTTTCAAGCACTTATGAAGAACATTGTAGAGACAATATAACAGAAACGAACTTACCAGAAAATACAGTTGTTCTGTGAAATGATGTAGATGCAGCATATGCAAAATTTAATGTAAAAATATAAGTGAATTTTTAAAAAGTACCAGTCATAAATCCATTTAATTTTTGTTGTTGTTTAAGAGAGGTAGTTAGAAAGCTAGAAAAATAAGAAAGCATAGAACCAACTCCAATTCAGAGAAAGGAATTCTACTGGGTACAATAGCAGAGGGAAATAATGGAGAAATACAATAAATTCACTCCCTTGCCTTTTCCTTATTTTGTTTTATCCTGGTGCAAATAGAAGCACATGGATTTCACGGTCTTGTCAATGTGAACGTTTAACTTAGCAGTAGCTATAGCAGACACTCAATATGTACAAGAGATTAGATACAGGCTTAACATCATTCTTTCACTTATTTGCATGAATGCCAGTATGAAATTTCCACTTTGCTCTTGTTTTCAAGGTAAGTGTTTAATTGAATTCTAGATGTCATTTCATAATAAGGCTATGAGTAGAATATAATTATCTTTCTGAAAAAATAGTTTGTATGCATGGATCTGAGTGTAGTTTAATGTCTATGTAACCCCCTTACAGACTTTAGTTTCCTAGTGTTTAAAACAGGGAATAGCCTTATAGTGTGGTTGTGAAAGTCATAAAAGATAATGATCGTAACAATATTTCATACATACAAAGTGTGCTCTATAAACTTCACTATTGTTGACATGCTGGGTTTACAAGGCTCTATTTGCTGCCAAATCAGATCTACCCCTGAGCTTGTTTCCCTGGTGTAGGAGGCAATGCTTACAGCGGGTTATAGAGCCCTGGCCTGCAGTCAGACAACCCCAGCCTCCCATCCTGTGCCGCTCACTCTCCGTGGCCTTTCTGTAACTGTTTGAAATGGACTTTGTCATCTGTAAAGTGGGCTATGACCTCACGTGGATATCTTGGGAAAGATTAGCATAGAAAAAGGTCTTGCAACAGTGTCCAAGTCAAGAGCTATTGCTATGGCTTAGTGCTTGCCTGTCATAGAATCTCACTACCTCTTATATACTCAGTACTCACCACAGTTCCTAGTACACAAAAGGTAATTGGTATTAGTGTTTCTACTGCACAGGTTAGCTATATCATCTTTACTCCCCTTCAAGTGAGAGCATATGCTGAGATACCTTCTTTAACTGAGCAAAAGTTGGCACTTGTTACAAAGGTAACTCTGATATTTGAATGTTGCCTGATGTCACAGAGCCATGGGCATCCAATCTCTTAGCACTCAATCATTTTGATCTGTAAGGAAATGATGTACTTTGGTGTCCATCCTGCTTTACATTGATGAAGACTGACACAGAACTTACGGGATTTTCTGCAATGCCTTCTCCTTCAACAAAATTTGAGGCCACTCTGGGAATTATTAGGCTTTTGCATTGCAAGTAGAAATGTGCTGTCCCTAATGGCACTGAAATGCAATTTTAAGTGATCCATTGTAGTTTTCTGTGGGAAATTTTTATGTCTACCATAATTATTGTGAGCATCACATTTTAGTTTGGAGATGTTCAAATGCATTAACCTTTACCTTGAACTATGAAAATCACATGGGCTCACTAAGGTAAGTGAGAATATGCATCATTAAAGGTGGCCTTAGTGGAATGTGTTCTTAATATCACTGGGATTCTATTTTTGATATATTTTCTAGTAGGATGTAAAGCAACAAAAATACGAGCTTCACGTGGGCAAGGACTCCTGTCCTATCTGCTTAACAAACAATGGATGACTGTCTGCAGCAGCTGCTCGGTGTTCCTCATCTGAAGTGCCGTTTAGTGCCGGGGTTCTGTTTACCGCTGAGGGCTCTCACTGGGATTACCCTGCTTTTAGGGGAGAAAGAAAGATTAAACAATTTGCCTTGAGTTTTTCTGAGAAAATGGGTTTTTCTTTCTTTTGTTCACAGATACAGTTCTGGGCATATTGATAAATATGGCCTTGATATTTTAGGCCACAAAATAGGAAATATTGTGCAGTTTGCCATTTCTTTAATTGCACTATGAAGCTTTCAGTTTATTTTGCTATTAAATACTTTTTGATAGAATCGATGATCTTAATTGACATTCAAGATCTTCATGTAATAAATATTTTACCGTAATTTGAAAGAAAATTAGTGTATTTATTTCCTTTTTATTTTTCCATTGCAGTTTACTTTCAGTACTATTTTATATTGGCTTCAGATGTCCAGCATATACTTTATAAAGTGCTTCCCCTAACGTTTCCAGTACCCACTGATACCATGCATAATTATGTCCATATTATCGACTATATTCCCTTTTCTGTACAATACTTTATTCCCTTACTTTTTTCCCCAGTAATAAGTGTTTTTACTAAAATATCTTTAAATAAAGCACATTTAAGTTAGAATTACAAGTAATAATCAACTTATTAAATATTTTTAAATTTAGTTTCTTTGTTTCTATTTTTGAAATTCTTACCCTAATAACCATATCAGTTTACAAAGTGCATTTACAGAAGAACCTTGCTTTAGTAATTTTTTCTTTATATTTTAATAATTTAATGAAGTGTACAAAGACAATTTTGTGCAAATGTTTATGCTAAGCTCCTTACCTAATTTCCTGCATATACCCTTGTTTAGTCAATTTATTCTTATTGTGATTATAATCATAATAATTTCATGTGTGTGACATAGTGGTTTAACATTTATATGCCGTGTAAAGTGATTGCCACATGTTTAGTAGCCATCTGTCCCAGTACGCAGTTATGATGATGCTATTATGACACCCATTCCCTGTGCAGTACATTACATCCCCATGACTTACCTTGTAACTGGAAGTTTGTGCTACTTAATCCTCTTCTCCTAGGCTGCCCCTTCCCCTGCCTCCCTCTCCTTTGCCAACCATCAGTTTGCTGTTTGCATCTATGATATTGTTTCTGTTTTGTTTTGCATACACTCTTAAGTAACAGTTTTCCTACCTCTCTGTCCATCTTAAAATCAATGCCATTGAGTATTTTTATTTTATAATTCTAAGCTACTTAATGATTAGAAATAAAACCTTCTGACTTTTAAGGCATACAAATTTGATCGTTGTCTATTATCTAATTAAACCTTTTCCCAATACAGTTATTATTTCTGTCAATATTATTGTCACTACTGTTAAGGCTAGAGTTTGTAGCTTATTTCCAGATTCTCAGAGGGCATTAAAAGAAAGCTATATAGTATCATATGTGAAATAGAATGAAATAGAATCATCATCAGAAAGTGCATCTACCTGAGTGCAACTCGATGATGCTGATTATTTTATTGATGTGTTCCAGAAAGAAGCTTTGAAAAAACATTGGTAGAAGGGATTGCTATTACGTCTTTGCAGAGCAACTTGAGATAAATAATTGCATTTGATCTTTGCCCAGATCTTTACCTTCAACTATCCATCTTGGATTGCTAGCTAAACTTTCATGTTGAATTTAATATTTTTTCTCATTTAATTGCTAGATGAAACCTTGTTCAGTTTGTGTACCGCACAAAGAGAATTTCATCTTAGCCTTTTAATTTCTTATTTACATAACATATTTTTCCACCTTCATATCTGTAATCATTTAGGAGAGGATTTCTCTTTAAGAATATAAGAATTTTACTTTATATGCAATTTTCAAGACAAGAAGAATAAAAATTGTCATATTAATGACTTGCATGTGTCATCTAGATGGAGTGCAACTAAGATTAGAAAGATGACACTGCATTTGTGAACATAAACCCTGTTAAATTTGGAAATTAGACTATAAACCAATTTTAGTACCGCATTGCTACAAACACTGTATTTCTAATGTGATTTTTTTACAATGTAATTAACTTTCCTGTCCAATACCAAAATCTCATTCACACATTCAGTAATCATGAAAATACCTATTATTTTTGATAACATATTTATTTCATTTCTTAAAAATACTTATCATTACTATCATTGCTATTATCTTTACTGTTACTATTTATCATTACTATTAAAAAGACAAACACACTTCTCTTTCTCTCTCTCTCTCTCTTTCTCTCTCTCTAGTATATAATTGAGGTTTAATGATATGGAATATAAAACACAATCCAAAACATAGCAAAGGTGACCTGCTTGCAATCAGAGGGTTAAGGCTGTTAAAATACCCAAGTAATAAATGTTGTGAAATGAATGTAAGAATTATGCATAGCAGGAGTGTGTGTACCCCAACCCCAGTTCCCAGAAAAAGCCATCTACTCCAAGCTGTTTTGTCTGAGTGGTTCTCTGCTCTGAATAACTTTCATTTGAGATCTCCTGCAGGCTGGGGTGTTCAGTGAGACAAATGAGGTTCAAGTGTGGCACCTTTTTAAATGAAAAATATAAATCGATGAATCAATGCCTTTTAACTTTGCAACTCAGGAATTAGCGAGTGTCTGGTATGGTCTCTCCCAGTAAGGCTGGAGAGAGGCCTTGTGGGGATGTCTTTTTCAGCAGACAGCATCTCCGGGAGCAGGCCATGCATGGTGTTAGCTGTCTTTCTCTCCTAGGAGTGCGCTGTGGAAAGAGTGCTGTGAGAGCTTGCCTTCATTTCTAGAGACTTTATAAGTTCTTTACAGTAAGTTAGAAGGTCACCTTAATAAGGCAGGTTCACACATTCCCTGATCTGGTCTCATAGGCCTACTGGTAATGATTTTAAAAAGAGGCGACCTGTGGTTACTAAAGGGATTGATCTCAGGTTAAGCAACCGAGGGAAGGGCTTTAGGCCAAGGCGGAATGAAAGATTCAACAAATTTAACCAGTTAAATTTTAACTACCTCATCAGTTTGTTCTATAAAACAGAGGACTAGGGATGATAAGCAAAATGGAAATGCTGCTATATTGACCAAGTTTTGCATACCTGGTGTAGAATTTCAGACCGACATCTTACAAGCATGGGGTATATATAATGTGAAAGCAGACCTGATACTTGCATTTGTGGGGCTTACCCTATGGTAGAAGAAAAAGACAATAAAGCCCAAGACATAACTATAAAGTACAAGAGGGATGTAAGCTCATGAAAGATAATGCAGCATTGTGAGAAAAGATAATAGGGGAGTGAAAGATGATTAGGAGTTTGCTAGATGAAGTTTGTCAGGGGTGGAGGAAAACTTGAGGAAGGAACAGAGGACAGCTTTTGGGGTCAGAAGACAATGGGATATCCAGATTGTTGAAAGAAAAAAAAAGCAAGTGTTTTATTTTACTGACATTGTAACCAGTGTAGGACTCATGCAAGGGAAGAAAAGCAACATATTTTTAAATAAGGGGAATAAGATATGGTCAATAGAAAAAATATAACCAAGACTAGATTCTAGGTCTGGCTTTGTTAGATACAACGGGTTTAATTTTGGATGATTCTTAAATCCTCTATAAATCTTTTTCTTTGCTTGCACAATGAATGATCTGGAATCACCACTGAAATGTTTTCTCTCTAAATATGCTATATTTCTATAATCTTCCTTCTGGACAGTTTTCTTATTTTGTTCTCTATAGTGTGAATTTTCCCCCTCATAATTCTGTGGCAATCATGTTCCAAATATGAAAATATTTTTGTTATTTTTGTTATTTGTTATGTGTTCTTTTATTTCAGCTGCTAGACAAAATGTGTTATTTCAAGTGGGAAGACTGTGGTTTTTCCTCTGTGTGTTGATAGGCAGGTTTCTCCACCTTGCCAGTGAACAGCTCATTTGAATCACAAAGTTCAGTGAGCATCACTCTTTCTAAAGCTGTCTCATTTTCCCCTAAGTCTTTCAGCTGAGTGACACTAGAGAATGCTAAGTATGAAATTGGTTTTGTATCCAGTTAAATATGTTGTTTTTACTTTTACAAAGGGCAACTTGTTGTAGCCTCACATAAATCTGTATTTAAAACAAAAATTAGAACAACACATAATCGAGTTTTTGAGTCTCTTATTTTTTGAAACTTTTAAAATGTAATTATAATACTTGATAACATAAAATAAATTAAAACATGAACACCTAGAAATGATGTTAACATAGCTAGGTGTTGAGTTTTGGAAATCCATCAAGGTCTTTTAGGCCATGAAAATTATACAGATTGCATTAGTATAATCAGTATAGTTTGCTGGGGCTGCCGTAACAAACTACCATGAACTGGGTAGTTGCAACAACAAAAATGGTTTTCCCACAGTTCTGGAGGCTGGAAGTCCCAGATCAGTGAGCTGGAATAGTTGGTTTGTCTGAGGTGCCCCAAGGCTCCCTTGGCTCAGATGCGGCACCTTCTCGTTGCTTCGTTCTCCTGTGCTTGTCCCTCTGTGCAGGCGTGTCCTGACGTCCCAATTTCCTTTACTCATGAGAACACCGGTCAGAAAAGCTTAGACTTCACCTGTGATTTCAGTTTAACTTTATCATCTCTTAAAGACTTTTACCTTCAGTAGAGTTCTATTTTGAGGTACCGGGAGTTAGGACTTCAACATACAAACTTTGTGGGGACACAATTCAGCGATAATACTAATGCACAGTAAGGAGTTATTCACCAAGTTACTCAAAGTCGCTCCGAAGAGATAAACCCCCTTGTTTACAGAAAACAATAGTTTTCACTGCAAAGTTTAGGTCAGACCAGAATGTGTTTCAAACTGAAGTGTCATTTTATGGTGATATAAGAGACGTAGCTGAGCTCTAAATACAGGAGGCAGTATGATCGTTTTCACACTGCAAATTCTATTCTACAAATTCTGTTCTTCAAGACACCTATATTAAGGTGTTTTGCAGAATGTTGAAAATGATTTGATGAATTAATTAGAAGGTGCAAGACTAAGAAACATAGTTGTATTTTTAAAAATAAATGTTTACATAATTCCTTTAAAAATGGCTGTCTTATTGCTTGATTCCTCATATAGACATTGAGCATATTTTTCTTGATCATTCTGCTGATGGTTCACAAAAATATCACAATTTTATCACATTTTGCTAAATTTTATTATATTATACATGTAAGCTCAAAGTTTATACTTTGTCTCTATACATTAATATTTCCATTATGAAATCATATTCCTAAATATTTTTATTAAAAGTATAGTCTGCTCTAACGGGATTACAGGAAGGCATACTTCTAGTCAGTTGCTAACTTACTTTTCATCTGGACTTAGCTAGTCAGCATTCCTTACTCTTTACTCATCGTAAGCAATTGAAATTTTAGTCCAAGTTTTAGCCTGGTGAGAAATATATATTTTTTTTACATTTTAAACTCCAAACTGTTAAATCAATACCTTTATACCACATAAAAAAGTTTCCTTCCCCGACCCATACCTTTCAAACTGTTTCTTTTGTGTTCTTCTGAACAATGAACAAAGAATCGAGAAATTAAGTAAATATGTTAAGTATCTTATTCTATACAACTAAATGGTACTTAGAAGAAGGCTGTAATTCTCCATCCTTTGTCATAGAATGAAGTGAGTTTATCTTAAAATCTAGTAGAATAATGATAGCATTTATGTCCTCACATTTTGTTTTTCTTTAAACTTCAGTATCTCACTTATTTCTCCACGAGGTCACAAATCTGTCCATCCTTACTTGGCTATTACAAAGTCAGGACTATTATTCATCTTAATGATCAGTCACACCATTCATTCCATGACTGGGCAATTAAGTAATCCTACCAAAATGTAGAGGCCATGCCTAAAACTGGCTGGGTAAGATCTTAAGACATCATTTCAAAAGGGAAAATAACTTCTCTTTAGTGCTCTACTTAAAGAATTGTTTAAAAAAATGCTTTGCAGGCAAAAAAAAATGTGAGTGCATAATTGATTAATTTGTTCATGTTTCCTCATACATCACAATAGCAAAATAAATGTTTTTGGATAAGCAGTTTTCTTTTAATTTAATGCTACTTTATTTTCCTGGGCTTCCACTCAGTTTTTATAGTGTTTTCAATATAGATTTATCTGCAGTTGAAAAGCAGTGGCTGCATAATTGATGGAATATAGATTGTGTAGCTGACATGTCTGGACTTGAATCATGCCTCAACCACTCCCCAATATGGCATAAATGAAGTAAAGTCTTAGAAGTCTTGTTGTTTCATATAAAAATAGACACAGAAACATCAATCTCCTAAAGTGCCATTTAAATGAGAATATTTACATAAGAAAATTCATTAAAAAATGCCAAGCACAGTGCGTGCCACATAACAGGGACTCTAAGAGCAGGGCCTAGTTCATGATGCTCGTGGCCCTTGCTGTTCTACTTTCTCAATGACAAAAAACAGCTTTACTAGAAAAAGGTTTCCACATCACACTTGCTGTTCATGAAAAATAAAAGATTCAACATTTTCCTGGAGGAACTTTTGCCTCCTTATCTTCTTGAGTTTCTGAAGTAGATATTATCAGGTGCACAGTTAATTTGACCTCATGTCTCTACAGACAATTTGTTTATTCCCACATTGTTCACTGTCATTGAGTTTTGGGGCACAGGCTCCCCTTGTTTATGTCTATGATGTGTGCATGTCTGTGCATTCATGTTTATTTATATGCTGTATTTGTTGGTTGAGTAGGTGGAAGGAAGGGGAGGAAATTATAACTAAAATTTTACTCCAAAATAATGTCCTAACTTTTTTTGAAGGAATGCAGAAATATTATTTAAACTTGGAACATATTAAATTTTCCTTTTTTCTCTTTTCTGTAAAGATCTCCAAATGAAATGACTGTCAGCAGGATGAGGCACATGCCAGTATACACTGCCAGCTTAAGATAGTTTGTTAACCAGATTTTTTAAAAAAGAATTGACGATATGCCAATCTAGAGAAAAATCTCAGTTACTTGCAGTTTTCCTTTGTATCTAAGTGAATTTGATTCAGATATTTTGACTTGACTAAAAATCAATTTTTAAAAATAACCTAGGCTAAGTGACCAATCTTTTCAAATAAATGCAGTATCTTATAGATAATGATGTATATATGTTAATCCAACAAAGAACACTACAGTATCTGCAATAGTAAAAGTAACATCTAAGATTACAAATGAATACATGACACTCATTTTAGTAGATACCATGTGTGAGTTTCTTACTACACTAGTTACATACATCTTTATCATAATAATTTTTCTTAAGGCCAAAAATGCTCAAATAGAAATAGTATAGTTAAAGTACATGGACTAGTCTTGCATTTTGCATTATCTTAGGCACCATGCATTTAAAAGCAAGTTTATTTTTAAGCTCTCTAAATAAATTATTATAGTTAATATAAGCAGTATGGCAAAGATTTTAGAAAATCACTTTAAAGTGTCTGTCTGTGATAGTGACTGGAGGAGAGTATTAATGAAACATTTAGAATCTCATAATTGCCTTTAAGTAATCTTGACTTGAAGTATCTCCAACACCTGGGAGTATTTCTGGTGTGCAGTAAATACTCAGAATATGTTAAACAATTAAAAAATTATTTGAAAGTCAAGAGATAGCCTGAAACATGAACAAATAACTTTAAATATAATTTGATGTGATATTTCCATACATACAAGACATATACAGCAGTGTTGCTTTTTAAATGGTGGTAACCAGGGTGATACATACAAAATCAGAGAAAAAGTCAGGACAATAGATGCTGGAATCAATATTCATTGCTCTGTTTTTACTTCATGTGTTGGAACGATAACATACTTTTTAAAATTTATTTTATTTTTAGAGAGAGGGTAAAGGAGGGAGAGGGAGAGAAACATCAGTGGGTGGATGCATCTCGCAGACCCCCAACTGGGGACCTGGCCTGCAACCCAGGCCTGTGTCCTGACTGGGAATCAAAGTGGCGACCCTTTGGTTTGAGGGCTGGCAATCAATCCACTGAGCCACACCAGCCAGGGCATTAACAGTAACATATTTAAGCCAAACTCTTTGATAATTTGACTGTTAACACTGGATGTTATTATTGTGTTCATGGACTTTATAGGCGAGTCTATGTTTATTAGATTATCTCCTTCCTTTTTTTTTATCTTCATCGTTCTAAGTCTCATAGTATTAAAGCCATTGTAAATCCCTCCTATGTTAAATAGCAAAAGAAAAACACATCCCTTGTGTCTTCTCCCTATTCTTAATAATAGAGTTGATAATAATATACTCCTAATCAGAATATCAACCAAAATTTTCTAATGCATTTAATGCTTCCACTGTTCATGAGTTGTACTATTATATTTCCTATATTTTTTCATGATATTTTGCAATAAACTTTTAAATTATGTCTATTATCAACATTTTATAATTAAAGATACTGAGGCTTGGAGATATAAAGTAACTTTATGAGGGACAGTGAGTAAATGGAGGGATCTAAATCCATCTTATTTCTATCTTACTTTCAGTTTTCTGTGTGTTTGTGTTTGGGATCTAGCTTGTCTCTCTTTTCTTGTCTTTGTTTTCTTCCCACCCATTAAAGCACTTCCATCTGATTCCCTCTCCTGGACTCCTCAGTCCTTGAATGATGCCACAGGAACAGCCCTCCCTAAGGCCTTCGGTGGCATCAGGGTTGTTAAAAGGATGGCACTCATCATTCTATATTTTCCTTGCACTCTTGTAGCTTTGGGCTATTTTGACCACATCCCTTATCTAAAAATACTCTTTCTTTCTTTTCTTTTCTTTTTTTTTAATCTGCTGAATACCCATGGTCTTTTAGCATTTGTTTTCCATGCCTGACCGTACTTTTTCAGCGCCTTTTCCATGCTGATCCACTTCTTACTTCTTCCTCGTCCTCTTTTCCACACCTAATGGTGAACCATCATTAGGGCTTAATTTATATACTTTGCCTAAAAATCTCTATTTCCATGACTTTAACCACCTGGTAGTCCAGGATAATTTTCAAATTTTATGAATCTGTGCTGATCATCTCAAAGGCAGACCCTCACTGCTACTTCTTCACAAGGATGGTTCCCTGTTCTTTGCCCAAATTTTTGCGAAGTGGCTCCTCTCTCAAGTCTAAGTGCAGGTGCTCCTTTCTCAGGCAGGCCTTGGAGTGCACCCAGGATTGGTTAAATTGCCTTGCTATTTATTCCCCAAGTGGTTTGTATTTTCCTTCTCACTCAAAATTCCACTTTTAAAAGATGCATCTTATAGAATAGATGGTTTGCAAGAATAAGAACAAAGTGTGTCTTGCTCTATAAGCCATTCTTGAAGCGTGGGGATATTTTGTATGCATAATACATGCTGAGAAGCATTGGTTGAGTTCATTGAAAACCTGCAACTCATGTTTACTTTTTAGTGCTGGGAAGATACCAGAATTTTTCTGACAAGGTTTTACTTCTCTACATTTTCAATGATGTAGAAGACATGCCAACAGAGTGTCATAGCTAGATCAAATGAAGCATTCCAAAAATTATATGTGGTTTATTTGAATCATTTGTGGGGGAAGGAAAGACAATTTTCTAAAGGAGTTTCTTTTGAATTGTGTCTTAAAGCTGTTTGTAAGTAGAAAATTGAGTTTATATTACATTAGAAGATACTATAATGTCTTTATTAAATTCACTGTGCAATCTTTAATCAAATAAGTAAATGCATTATTTATTTCCAAGGTTAAAGCACATATTCTCTTCATCTGGAATGCCAATTCTGGAGGAAAACATGTCTAATAATGTATGAAACTGAAGGCCAATTTTACTTTTCATTATTCTTATAACATTTAAAGACCTAAGGCCTGTCTATCTTGTTGCCTGTTTTCATCACATGTGCTTTTTAGAACTAATTACAACTAATTTTATGGATATTAAATAAACCTTGATCTATAATTTATTTTTTAACACTCCATGATAATAAAAATCTTTGGCTAAAACATTTTTAATCCTTTAAATTTCATTTTACATCAACTTTGACAATAAATTTAAAACAATGAAGAATATTTAAAATGTCTGCTTGAGATTAAAAACATTTATTCTTTTGGGCAAATCATCCTTATATTTCTAATGCTTCAGACATGGAAAATTAGATGTGACTTTGACCACTAGATAACTCAGTAAAATATATATCCTCAGATTTTGAGTTTCAGAGGGAAAGAGCTTGTAAGAATTTCCTGGTGAGATCATTTTGATTGAATCATAAGCCTAAAATTAATAAAGAAATTAAATTGTTTTATATCAAACTATAATAATAAGCTACCATCTTAATCAGAGACTTTTGAATACAATATTAAAAAGTCAACACAGTTTTTTTCAGTAAAATAGTTGAACTCATTCTACTTTGTCAAACTTCTTTGTAAGAAAGCTGCATAACTTTGAAATTTTATGGTAGCATATAGTTATTTAACAAGCGAGGTTAATAAAAATGCCTTAAAATTAGTTCTTGTTTTGAAATAAAAATTTGAATTAATTTCATAAGTCTACCTTGTCCAATTTTGAAAAATTTTAGGCAATATGGGAATATCATGGGGAAATAAAGTATGCATGCATTGATATGTTAATATTTTCTGGTCTACTTTTGGGGATTATTAAGCTTTACAGATGCATTCACAATAGAGGTTGCTACATGGAAGAATAAAAATACTTCAGTCTCTTCTGTTAATTGGAAAAAACAATATAATTGAAAAGTCCCATTTGTTCAGAGTACATAATAGAAGATAGTATCCTGAAATAAATATTTCTGTTGTTTTTCTGTTGCTTATATTTTGAAAGCAAGGCTTATTACAGAGAAAATAAAGTAAGAAATTCTGTTCTGTCCATGTAAAAACAATATTTCTGGCCCAATTTTAGATGATTAACTTCGCTCATGGAAATGGAAAATGGTGCTAAGTCAGCTATATGTTCTTTTCGCCCAGGCCCCTGTGGGACCAATGAATGCTTATTGAATAAATGCTTATCAGAAGGTTATTTTGAGTGAGATACCTTAGAAACAAAAATGATTAAGATGCACTTAAGCATTTGTAGGAGAGTTATAAAATATGCATAGGAATGATCAACAAAAAGCAAATGTGCGAAGTACCACAGAAGTGATGTACAAGATGGTAATGGTGGCCCACAAATTAAAAAATATTCCGTGGTGAGTGTGGAACCCTGGAACCTTTTCTGGCCGTTGGCCAGAACTGCGTTTCAGTGGAGCGGACAATGAGGGAAAAGTTGCGGGGCCGGGACACTAGATATCATGTTGAGGGAAAAGTAAAGAAAAACAAACAAACAAATGCCTGAAAATGAAAGGCCTCTTAAGAGGACCACAAGTTGTGGTTGTGCCACCAATTTGATTTACTACTCTTTTATAAGCAAATTCTACAGAGATGATACCCCATGTGATTATGTTAAAGATTATCTGCCCAGAAACTTGCACTGTAGAGACCTTTAGGGACCATCACAATTTTCCTGCAATTAAATTTGGAGACCAGTGGTGCCCAAAGTGTGGTCCCTGGGCCAACAGCATCAGTGTCACATGTAGACAAAATTCTTGGATGCCTCCCCAAATCAACAGAATAAGCAACTCAGGAGATGGATCCAGCAACCCTCTAGCAAGTCCTCCAGGGAACTGCACTGCACTGAGGTGGAGAAACGCTGATGTCCTCAAACAGCCCGGGTCACCCTAAGGCTGTCTGGCACTAGCTGTGATAGAGCATTAAGTGTGGCTCCTATAGGACTAGTGTTGCTCATTCTATCTATAATCTACTGACAGATGAAAGAATGACAAATGAGAGGATATGGCTTTGTACATAAAAAACAAGATCCTTAGTTTCTTCATCCATAAAATGATAATAAACTGGCATTTACATTACATGAGGACTAAATGAGATAAACTATTTATAGGGGTTAAATGGTGGTCAGTGTTTTAATTGCTCAATGACTTATGTCCAATAAAATTGTTTTATTTTCATAAAATACAAAACTTTGTTAAGGTTTATAGTTATAAAAATAATTGAGTCTGCAAATGTCTAAATATAAGGATATGTTTTCTAATAAAAAGAAGCAATGATATGTAATTTAGATAATATTCCATGTCTAGTATATGAGTAACAACATAAAGCTGCACCTAAAAGAGCTCTATGGGTGTCTAATTCAATAAGAACTAGAGTAGTTTTTGCATTGCATTTTCGTTAGGAAATGTTTTATAGAGGCAAGCTCAGGGGCATTTCTTAGATGATATATCTTGGGCCTTATGACAGTTTATGGTAAAACTGAGAGCAAGAGATATTTAAATGCTGGGATATCGTTCACAAAAAGCATGAAAATACAGGGGGTTGTTCAAATAGTAATGTGTAGGGTGTCGCCACTTGTGATGTCAGACATATCTATATTTGCTATTTGGTGAGTCTAGAAAGGTTGATCTTGGCCAGACTTTGAAGGGATTTGGTGGTCAAGGCTAGGGAATGTGGAGTTGCAGTGTAGTGATAGAATTGGGCTTCTGGGAATACCAGTATGACAAGTGTGTGTGTGATGAGCAACAGGACAAAGATTAGAATGCATGAGTCCAGCAACTAGAAAGGGAGGGAATGGTGCTGGAAAATAACAGAGAGATGTAAGGCCTTAAAAACAGCAGCTCATAGAGTCTACTACCTAAATATGAATGCAAGGGAAGTATAATAGGCAAAATGATGCCTTGGAAGATTGTGAACATTTTGAAAAACAGGAGAGTAAGAAAAGAGAACTAATTTTTTAGAGAGAACACTAAATTCTATTTCGATTGATCTAAAATGAAAGCAGGACAGGGAAACAGAAGTAGCCGTAGAGCAGATGGAAAGGATGACAAAGTTCTAGGCAGAGTGGTACTGAGTCATCATATAGAAATGCTATGTGCGATTTCAGAAGTTGAAGAAAGGAGGGATTCTCAAGGCAGAAGATGAAGTGGAAGTACCCAGGTGGAAGTACCTAGAGAAAGAAGTGGTGACGGGGAAGTAGGCTGATGTGCAGGTAAAGTAAGGGGCGGGAGAAGCAAACTTGTGGTAATACGGTAGTATACCATGAGGCGAGTGCAGAAGAAGGGGGCATTTTTAAAGGAAAAAGTGAGGGAAAAGAGCAGTGTGTGATGAAGAGCATCAGACTCTGCAGAGAGCTCCTAGCTTGCTAAAACTGAAAGGCTGTCAGTGCTGTGAGGTCATTATCACTGCAGAATATAACGTGGCTGATGAGCGCACAATATAGGGGGTGGAACAAAGGGTGTGAAATTGTTCAACCACAGGAAATAAGTTTATTCAGGAAGCGCAGAATGCAGCAGGCAAAAATACATGTAGAAGTGTAAGGAAGCAAGACATAATAGATTCAGGTAAATACTATTTTTGGTTCAGGGGCAATCAGAAAGGAAAATCATGTTTTCTGATGAAATTATTACTGTAAGAAAAAAGATTGTATACCCATTATTTAGAATGGTGGGTGCATTTGAGGAGTTGAGACTAGCTATATTTTGAAGTAGTGATGGTATTATTATTAGATGTTAAGATCTGTTAATAAAAAGTACTAAAATTAGTCAAGGTACTGTTAACATCAACAGATAATTTAATTTTCAAATCCTATGTCTCACTCCACATACTAATTTATAATGTAAATTTGGCAAAACAATGTTTTAAACTTTACTGTGGCAGCAATTATTCTGTATGTTATATAAACATTTATAATATTTTCAGTTCTTTAATTTCACAAATAACTTGTTGCAACTTTACTGTGTTTTGTATTTCCATATTATTTTGAGAAGCTAGTATACCGTATGTATATTTGCTTTCAGTAACTTTTTAGTCTTAGTTCATATAATATCTGTCTGATAGTGATAGAAATGAGTTTGTTGATTTCATGTAAAATATACAGATAGAATATCTAATAAATTGTAAATGGCTTTATTTATATTTGTGGTGCTTAACATATTGCTTAACCATGTCCTCAAAATATAAAAAAATAACAAGGAAATGAGTAAACGAGCTCAGTGGTTTTAGCTTTTTCACAATAGCTGAAACCACTGAGTAATTTTTAAGAGTCTTAATGTATGCTTTACACTTGGGGAAAAAAAAGATACATACGGTTGGTTTAGAATTGGCCAGATCTAAAATATTTGGCAGATATTCAGAAGCACATAACTTTATCTTAGCCTGTTCGTGCTTCTGTGATAAAATACCACAGACTGGATAGCTTATAAACAACAAACATTTATTGCTCATAGTTACACAGTTTGGAAATGTAAGGCTATGAAGCTGGCATGGTTGGATGAAGGCCCTTTTCTGAGTCATAGACGTGCTGTATCTCCATGTGGCAGAGCAGCTAGGGAGCTCTCTGAAGCCTTTTATAAGGGCCCTAATCCCATCCAAGTGGGTTTTACTCCATGGCTTAATAACCTCCCAAAGCAACACCTACTGATACCATCACCTTTGGGGGTTAAGATTTGAACATGTGAATTTGATTTTGGGAGACACAGCCACACCATAGCAATGTTGTGGATTGTTTTGTTTTCTAATTGGGTATGATAAATGAACATTGGCAAATTGGGTAAATAAGATTTGGTATAGATACAAATTTAAGTAATGAGTATTGGTGCCAATTTAATGATTTGTTGGAATTTCCTTAGATAATTTGGTAAAACCAAATACTTTATTACATTATTTATAAAATAATAAATGCTATGTGTAAATGATAATATATTTGCATATTTGCAGAGCAACATTATCTACCCTTTACTTATAACCACTGATCATTTTAGAAGTCCTTGTTTAGATTTTAAAATTATTTTTATTAATATTTCTCAGTTTTTCAGACTTAACTCTTTTTTCCCCGTTATTCATTTGCTGCTGCTAATGTTTATTTTCCTCTAGTAATATGACCCTTTATATCAAAAGATATAGCATTTAATTAATAGTGTGGCTTAAAAAATAAATTATCCCCTGTGATGTTTTCTCCTCAATAAAGAGAAGATGCTAAGATGAGTATGTAAGGTTAGCGTGTGTGAAGATTAAATGAAAGATTATGTATGAATCTGTGATAAACAATTTATTAGCCTGAAATAGCTATTCAAAAAATTCCATCTGACTATAATCAGAAGAAGTGATTACTGAGACAGGAAGTAGTATTAATCTGATTTCTATATAAAAAGGGAGGCTTTTTCTTGTTGAATGAAAGCTGGAGATGATGGTGCTAAAGATCATCTAAAAAACTAGGGGTCGTGAAATGTTAAATGCTGCTATGCAGTTCTGAAAATCAGTACTGAACAGTAACTCTAAATGTATTTCACTGAGAATCACCATTGCTAACTTTCTGAGGATCTTTAGCTGTTGCCTGTGAATCTTCATGGGAGAACTAAGGATAGTCTGAAGGTCTGTACAGATGGGAGTAGCAGAAACACATGTTGTGAATGTTAAATAATTAAAAACTCAACTCTGTACTTAAAATGTACAGGTTGATACACATATGCTATGGCTGTAATAGCTACAACACGATGTAATAGAAATGTGTACATGTGTTCCATAGAAAATGTATTGGAATGTTTTTGTCAGTAGTCTCCATAATAGACAAATATTGGAAACCATTCATATGCTCAATTAAATTAGGATAAATTAATCACTGCATATTGATGCAATGTAATACTCTAGAGCAGGCACTACAACCATAGATAGCAATATGAATGACTCTTACAAGTAGAATGTTGAGTGAAAGAAGCTGGACACAAAGTACATCCTGTGTACTAATACGAATTATGTAAAGCAGAAAATTAGAAGAAGTTTTGTGACCGGTAGTGGCAAAAACAGATCTTCTAGGGTACTAGTATATTTCATTATATAATTTGACAATTGACTGCCTGGGTGAATTCAGTTTGTGGAATTCATTGAGTTATATACTTCTATGTTCACTTTCTTGCAAATGTACGTCAATAAAATTCAATAATCAATTTTTAATTGTTACAAAGAACAAAGGAGAGTTTTTAGTAATTCACAGTAAACACTCATCAAAGGAAGTTTCCATTGTAATGGAGACCATTGTAAGACGCTATGTAACACACAGAAGGAAATATACAGTAAAGACTTGGAAGAAAACGGACAAAAAGGCAAAGGCCTATGTCATCATGGATGTAAGATTTATAAAGAAAGTACTTACATTTCTGTTATGAAATGAAATGTCAGAATCCTAAAATATGTAAACTTTAGGAGTATGTGGTACATAGCTTTTCCCTTTCTCTTCTGCTTACAGAACAGTGTCGTTCCTTGAAAAATGAAAATACTTAAATACCATTAGGATATCCAGATTCATCAACTACTGTTTATTTAATTAATTTCCTTGTTAAGCTTCCATGAGAATTTTTTTTAAAGATTTTATTTATTTATTTTCAGAGAGAGGAGAAGGGAGGGAGAAAGAGCAATGTATGGTTGCCTCTCACGTGGCCCTCATTGGGAACCTGGCCTGCAACCCAGGCGTGTGCCCCGACTGGGAATCGAACTGGGACCCTTTGGTTCCCAGCCCGCGCTCAATCCACTGAGCTACACCAGCCGGGCCCATGAGAATTTTTAAATTTGATTTTTGATAGAAGCCAAATGTATATTACTTTAAAAGATTTTTTTTTTTCACCCTTGCTGGTGTGGCTCAGTGGATTGAGCACCGACCTGCAAACCAAAGGGTCGCTGGTTCAATTCCCAGTCAGGGCACATGCCTGGGTTGTGGGCCAGGTCCCCAGTAGGGGGTGTATTAGAGGCAACCACACACTGATGTTTCTTTCTACCTCCCTTCCCTTTCTCTAAAAATAAATTTTAAAAATCTTTAGAAAAAAAGATTTTTTCCTGATCAGTATTCATTGTCATACTTACTGTTGAATTTATAAACACCATGGTGCAAAAAAAGTGGATGAAACAAAGTTTTATCACACATTTTCCTCATATTTATTTTCTCACATATTTCAAGCATCAGTACTCAAGGCTGTGAAGAAGTAGTCGTTTATATTCACATGAAATATGGTGAGTCTTTCTATCCGAAGCTATAGAAAGCTGGACGGCACCTAACTACTGATGTGGATTGGATATAGCACAACCACAGTGATAACGGGAAGGCTCAAAGCTTTCTTAACATTCTTAAACCCAATGGAATCTGGCCACATATGCACATTTTTGACTTAAAAGAAAGAAGGTGTCCCAGTGCCATATAGGGGTTTGGATTGATTCTTCTTGATTTCTTACCAATAATCACCCTGCTTCCAACTCTCTCACTATTTTAAGAATAGTAAGCTGTAAAGACAGGGGCAAACATTACCAATGAGTTAGAAAATAATAAATCTACATTGAGGGTAATCACTGCTATGAAATATATTAAATAAATATTCACATTTCTATTTTATATAGGCTATTTACAGCTATGTTCAGTAGGCAAAGTGTGCAAGTAATATATTACTCTGTGAATAAGAAACATGATGGTTAATAATTTGAAAACATTAAACTAACTCAAATATTAGCCAAATTTTAATTTGAATAACAGAAACTAATAAACAGAGTGTATCTGCTATAGTGCATCATTATATTCAGCACGAGACCATGGAAGGCGACATTGTGTTTTTCAGCAACATGTCACAGAGAGCGTCTCACAGTGGTGAGAAACAAGGAAAAAGGACGGAAAGCGTGGACAGAAGTGTGGTGATGCTGGGGGGAAGGGAGATAAGGGGGATAAGTGATAATGGAAGAAATACAATAAAGATTTAATTAAAAAAGAACTAGGATAAGGAATCATACAACTGGACTTAGAATAATCATTTAACACTTCCATTTCTCAGTTTCTTCATCTGTAAAAAAGAAATGATACACACACACTATTTTATATATACATCATGGTTCTTGCAAAGATTAAAAATGACACATAAATCTTAAGACACTGTTAGTTTCATAGTGTGTATTCAACAAATGCCATTTTTATTGTTAGTATTCGCAAACAATTTATCAAACACTAGGTATTGGATACCTACTCCATGTGATAGGCTTGGGCTACATTTTATATAAATTATAAAATTTCATTATTTTATTAGGTTTGTATGAAGCCTTTTATGTAGGCTTAGTTCAATGGTAGACTATAGGATTGAGAAAGGATTGGAAGTTAAAATTCTGGTTATTTCTACATATGAGAATATTAAATATTAATATTAAATAAATGCTATAACATGCTATCACACAAACTGTTTATTATTCAATTCCTAAAATTCACGTCTTTCAGTACTAGAATACAGGTCCCAGGATTTTGTTGTCTTAACATTTGAAATTTCAACCACAACTTGTGTTGTACATAATAAATTGCTGGTTTTGCTGACTTCTTTCTAGGACGACTGTAAAGTTTGATCACCCTTTTGATACTTGACTGTGGAGTCCTCTGCTAGTCACCTTTCAACCTTGCCAACAAATCCAATCAGCTTAAGAGCATTTTAATGTACCTGTGTGAGTTCTCAGAATTTAAGATTAAGAGAGAAAAGCAGGTCTTATGACCTTCATAAGTAGTGTTCGATGGTTATTCTAGAGATGATAGAACTAGTTTAATTTAAGTTGCAATTTGATTGAAATGTTCTCCAGCTTAAAATCAGCTACTTGACTAGAGCCCACGATGCGAGGAAGGTTATTTGCAGTGGATTCCTAATGCAGTCGAGTCAAACAGAATCATTTTGTCATCAGTAATCAGGAAAGGTTGCCCTAGATGTTTCAGAGTCCAATTTTTAATTTAACAAGAAAGCTTAAGTGTACAGTAGTGTAGAGTATACACAACTCAGCTCTTTTTACTTAGAAGATAAAGTGCAATATTTTACTTTACTCTGACCTTGAGTCAAAGCGTTGTGAAGTCTCTGATTCTGAGTGGATTGGGGTGAAATGAAATGAAAAAGAAAAAATGGCTGCTTTTAACATGACCAGATGGTAATTTTTACCAGTTGGCAGTATATTAAAACACATTTTCTGAAAGAAAAGTATACATTATAGACTGGCACAACTAAATGTGTAAAAGCATCCCAAAATAGATAAAAATATTCCTTAGCTTTGAAGTAAAGTTATGATAAAGTTGTGTAAGTATATGGTTAGCCCAGAATAAAGATAGCAATGAGGACCACCTGCACAGGCAGAGATCCCAGAAGAATCAGAAATGAGTTGACATTATTTAATTTCTGATGTTTTATCCCACAAAACTTGAATTGTGTTCCTCATGTGCTCGTTCTGGGATAAATCAGGTAAAACAATTTTTTTTAATAATTACTTTATTGTTGTTCGATTACAGATATCTGAATCCTCTCCCCTTCCCTCCTCCCACCCTCTCCACTCCCTGCCTCCCTCCTCCCCCTTAGTTCTGTCCATGTGTCCTCTATAGTGGTTCCTGAAAACCCTTCTCCCCATTGTCCCCTCCCCCCTCTCCCCTGTCTATTGTTAGACTGTTCTTAATTTCAGTGTCTCTGGTTATGTTTTGCTTGCTTCTTGCTTTTCTTGATTATGTCCCAGTTAAAGGTGAGATCATATGGTATTTGTCACAGGAAATTAAACCAGGTAAAACAATTTAATATTAACTGCTTTCTTGCCCTACTGGAACCCTTATCAGTCTCACTAATGAACTTCCTAGATTTCCCAAATAAATTTTTGAAATCAACTGAATTCTAATCATCACAATATTAGACAACTTGAAGTCTGCTAAATTACTCATTCAGTAGCTATCTTATTTATTTATGAGCACAACGAGAGTTGCAATGGCATAATACGAAAATCATTCAAACTTGTCAAAAGTCCATAAAACACAAATATTTAACTACTTATTAACAATTACCCAATAGTTAATTTCATTTGTCTCATTTTTGGTGCAATTACTCTGATTAGACACAATGATTCTGGCTACCCTTTAATCACTGATATGGTGAATCTGATTAACTCTCATGTGTTGGTAAAGGCTACTGCAAACATTTTACACTATTGAATGGATACAATGAATTCTTCCAAGGCTTGTGGATTAAGTGGTGACAGAGTGCATTGCTGAGAAGACACATATGCACTACTCAAAAACACCGTGCTTGAAAGGGGCTCTGAAACCAGTTATAAAGTTGATTTCTCTTTTAGTCTAGTTTTTGTAATAATCAGTATGATAAAAGTGAAATGCCCATAATGGTTTTCTTTTTATTAATTTCAAGAAACCTATAGTGATACTTCTTTATCTGAATTTCTAGAAACTTGATTAGAAAAACGATTATAACATAGAATAAGATCTGAAGATATACCAATATTTAACATGAGATAGAAAATATGAGATCATTTGAATACCCAGTACTGTGAGGATAGCATAAGTATTTTAAAATATATTTGTAGCATACATTATTTTTATAATTTAGTCATTCATTTAGGGTTGAACACAGTTCTTATTGTATGTAACTCAGTAGAATAACAATAATAATAATGATAATAATATAGTAATACAAAGAGCTAATATTTTTTGCATGATATGTTCTATGGAATGTTTTACTTATGTGTACATTGTATTATACATGCATTTACATGTTTAACTACCACAAGAAATTTACAAGGCCAAGAGAAGTAAACTGGCCATTTGCACAGCTGGTAAGTGATAGACCTGGGAATCCAATCCAGGCAATCTGACTTCAGTCTGTGTCAGAGTGTCTTAAGATACTGCTTTTCTAGGAAATTAGAATTTGTCCACAGTGGTTTTAGGTTTAGTGGCATATTTTGTATATTGCATCGGTGTACTTCACAAAAATGATACATGCATGAAAAATAAAGATAATACTGATATATTTAAATAAGCACCATTCCAATCAAAAATCTCTAATTTCTGTCAACATCTGGTTTTTACTTTGGATATCTTAATTTCAATTATATAAAATACATATACAAAAAGAACTCATTTTTATTTTGATACACATAAACAGGATAATGTATGAGGTGTGTTTGGAAAAAAGTCCAGCTATTGCTAATATAATGAGAATGGTTTGTGTGACATTGATGTAACCTGGCAGCCAAGGAGAGTGGACCTGAATGCGCATGTGTGAGCAATGAGTACTAGTGAACAACTAGTACTGCACTGTACTGGTCAGTGGGGGCCGTAGATGACGTTGAGTGAGCATGTGTACTGTGTGTCCCTTGTGTTCAAAATGACTGAGCGAGTACAGTGACAAATCTGCATCACATTTTGTGTTAAGCTTGATCATTCCTCCACGGAAGCTATCTGCATGGTTCAGAAGGCTGCAGCTCTGGACAGCTGCTGACAGGGCAGCTTTATCAAGACAAAGCGCCTCCTCCTGCATCACATCTCATGCAGAGATTTTTGGTGAAACATCACATCACCCAGGTGACTCAGCCTCTCTAAAGCCCAGATTTGTTGCCCTGTGACTTCTGGCTTTTCCCAAAAGTAAATCACCTTTGAAAAGGAAGAGATTTCAGATCATCAGTGAGATTCAGGAAAATATGGCAGGGTGGCTGATGACGACTGGGAAAACTGTGTGAGGTCGCAAGGTGCCTCCTGTGAAGGGGACTGAGGTGTCATTGTCCTATGTACAATGTTTCTTGTATCTTGTATCTTCAACAAATTTCTGTTTTTCATATTACATGGCTGGATACCTTGTGGACAGACCAGTTATATACTCATGTGAAAAATATTTTCTATGTAATAAACCACGGGGACTCTTCCTTATACATGGTGTCTTGATAGTAAATTCTGAGACCCTTTTTGCCGCACAATGACGAGCTTCTCTGCTCATTCTATACGGCTCTCTTTTGCTTCGGGTTGGCCAAAGAGACTGTAACAAGCAATGCTAATTGGAGACAGGAATACTAATTTTAGAAAACTCTCTAATGATGTGTCTATTTAAAATTCTTATTGTGGTATAATACAGTTAACAAAATATACCATATTAACCACTTTAAATGTACGTTCAGTGGGGCATCCGTATTGCAGTGCGTCCATAACCGCTGTCCATCTCCAGGACTCTGTCTGGCAAATCCGAAGCGCTATCCCCATGAGGCAATGACTCCCCAAAGCCCTCTCCCCACAGATCCTGGCGGGCACCCTTCTATACTTTCTGGGTCAGTATGTCTTCCAGCTTGTCTGTGTACTTGTTGGGCTCTGGCTCTGGAACAATGGGCCAAGTTTTGGAATGGCAAAACTTTTGAGAAAGACGTTTACAAAGAGTTGTCTTATAAGGATAGCTCATTTTTTACTTCAGGTTGAATTGAGATGGGGTGTATTGATGCTCATGTTAGTTATATCTGAGGTTAAGTAACTAAATAGTGTTTTTTTCCTCACAAAATATTATGAAATATATTAGGCTTTTTGCGGTCTTTTGCTAATATGGAAATAAGAAATTGAATCCTTTTGTATTTGAAAAACAACACTGGGCTGTAATATCACTCTGGGGGTTAAGGTAGGAGTTTTACTTATACTTTAAACCATAGAATAAAATATGTATCTATTTTTTTGTGCTTTGCCTTGTCACCATGCTTATGAAAGAAAAGAATCATGATGGTAGGTAATGGATTCGTGACACCAATCTCTCAGCTGTCTATGATTCCCTTCTAACATTCAGAATTCTAGGTCAGAGTTCTGTTGTGTTTTTTAACTGCACTACCTTGCTTCCTGTTGGGCTTCTCGCCATTAAGCAACCGTGGTATTCAGGACATGTGTGGAAATGTCAGTTTTTAAACTTCTGCCTTGCTCTACTGATCCTTTTGTGGCCATGGGAAGAAAAGACAGCAGCCATTCTGCCCAAGAGCATACAGGCTCCACGTTGTCTGTCGGTTCATCAGCTAATGTCTTCCTTAGACTTTCTCACTTGCCTTTTTAAATTGTTCCTAACGTCAGACTCTCTACCATGATGACATGTGAGTGTATGTTGCTTTGTTTGAAATAAATTTACTTTGCCAATTGCTTTTCTCTTTTATAATAACTTAATGCACAGGATCAGCAGCATGAAAATATGGAGCCATTTTTTTAAAACCATCAAGACAGCAATGGCTGTCTTGAGATAGAGAAAATTAAACCACATGAGGACTTTGCTAAGTCCAGGGCCCTGTGACCGCACAGGCTGTCTGCCCGGGCAGCTAACACCAGGGGCCCACACCGAGGTTAATCAGGAGGGCTATTAGAGCAGATATTTTCAAGCTGGACCTTTTCCTTCAAATTCCACTGTTGACTGTGCCTTATTTCATTCTCGTAATTTTAAGAATGTCAGTACTCTGAAGCCCTTTTTAACTATTTTTAGCTAGATCTTGATGACTAAGACATCTCATTATAAATCCACTGATTTAGGACCTTCTATATCTTCAACATCATGTGTAATATTTTAAACCACTTGAAATAATTTAACTATAATTTTAGCCAATATCTGACATTATGGACTGTAAAACATTTCTTACTATATTACCTTTCCCTCCTAATGTGTAGAATATTCCATTCTGCTGCATATGTTCCATTATTACTCCACAGGGCCCTGGCAGAATTTCTTATTTGTTTGCATTATTGAGCCAGTTCTGCATCCTTCACATCACTACTTCTTGATCAGCACTCTCCCTTCAGATCTCATTCAAGATATTATACAAGTAAATTGCACACCACCACCGTCTGTGCCAGCCTTCTGGGTCTCTGGGCAGTGTGTGCTTGCTTCTCTCTGGACTTCGTGATGATCGGCCAGAAGACGCTCTACTCCTTTTTCTCCTGGAGCCCTGCTAGGAAGCCACGTGTCTGTAGCCCCAAGCCGAGTGACCTGGGGACCTGCGTGGCAGCGATAGCTGTGAACAGCTGGGATGCAGCGGCTAACTCGGCCAAGAAGGCCTGGGAGGAGCAGGGGAGCCTGGCACACCGCCCTCGTTGCCGCTGAGCCCCGAGCACTTGGTCCGCATCCAGAAGAACCAGGCCACGGCCCTGCTTCAACTCACAGGCAGGTGGGTTTCCGTGAAAGTTGGAAGAAGCACCTCAGCAGAGTTCAGAAAACCGTATTTTATAAAGCTAACGGGATTTGTTGTAGAAGAAAGGAGACATTACACTGTTTATCCACCCCCACACCAAGTCTTCAGGTGGACACAAATGCGTGACACAGGAGACCTGAAGGTTGGCGTCCTGGGACAGGATCCGTGCCATGGACCCAGTCAAGCTCATGGGCTCTGCTTCGGCATTCAAAGGCCTGTTCCAGCTCTGCCCCATTTGGAAAACGTTTATGAAGAGCTATCTGCAGACACAGGTGGTTTTCTGCATCCTGGTCATGGAGATTTGTCTGGGTGGGCCAAGCAGGGTATTCCCCCACTCACCGCTGTGCTCACAGTCCGGCGCATCAGGCAGTCCTCACACGGGGAAAGGCTGCCAGCAGTTTACCCATGCAGTTGTGTCCGGGCTGAACCAGCGCTCGAGTGGTCTCGCCTTCTTGCTCTGGGGTTCTTGCGCTCAGGAGAAGGCTGGCGCCATCGACAGGAAGCACCCCCACGTGCTGCAGACTGCCCAGCCCTCCCACTGTCGTGTACCAAGGGTTCTGTGGGTGCAGACATTTCTTTAAAACCAGCGAGCTGCCCTGGAAAGGAGCCCATCACCTGGAAGGGTCTGTGACCCTGAACTGGGGTGGGGAGAGGGGGGCAGTCTCCAGGCAGTTTCTAGAAGTTTGTCAGTGATTAACTGAAATTGAAAAACAATTTCCCTGGTGATTCTTAAGCATTCTGCGTATGGGAGAGAAGGTTTGGGCAAAGCAGGCACGAGCCAGGCTGCCCTGGAGTGGCAGCGTTATCAGCAAAGTCTGGAACCTGTGACTGCGTCTGTCTTTGCATTGCAGCTTTGGCCTAGAATGTGCGTCCAAGTTCTTGGAAGGAAGAGAAGCGCAAATACTCAGTGCCTCTCCCCTCTGTTTGCTTTATGGTTAAAGATGGAGGGGTTGACACCTTTTTGGTATATATAACTCCCTGCTACTCGTTTTTATCGTTGGTTACACTTTAGGTTATAAGGTGTTAGGTGTTTTTATTTAGAAAGGCTCCCTTTGCGCATCCCGGTGTTCTAGTCTGGAGTCTGGGCCAGGTTCCTCCTTGAAGGAAGTGGGATTTTTCTTTTTTTGCAGTTCCCAGAAATTAGGGCTCAATTTCCTGATTATAGCAGAGGTGAAAATTCTTAAGGAACAATCCGTGGTGAGCCTTCAGACAGACAGAGGCCAAGAGAAGTGGGCTGGGTCTTGTTTATAGGTTCTCTGAGTGTTTCTAGGAATAAGCAGTGGAAGTTGCTTATTCTAGGAATAATCTAGGAAGTAAGCAGTGGAGGAGAAAGGGGGATTTTTTTTTTTAAGAGGAAATGTTTTATTTTTCTCCCCAGCAGATCCTGAATTTGGTTTTTAAGGCAGCATAGTGCCAGGTGCTGTTTAATATGGACCAAAATCACTCTGGGATATCTTCTGTAACATGAGAATTTTGCTTTAGAAATATTTATGAATATATATATATATATATATATATATATATATATATATATATATATTTATTTATTTATTTATTTATTTTAGTCCTTTGGTTAGGAGATGATCTTTAGGTCTGTACCTCCATACCAGATCCTGCTAGAGATGCTGTTTTGCTCTTAGCTGTGTTCAAAGTTAAACCTGCTAGGGTTTAGAAATAAAAGGTTTTTGAAGTTTCAAAAAAAAGGATATTATACAAGGAAAACTATGAAAAGAATTATGATTTAATTATGTCATCTATTTGTCCACCATTTGCCTTTGTAACTTAGTTGCCCAAAGCTTTACGTAGAACATCACATAATTTGGCATGATCAATATTAGTATTTGTTCTAAATGATATTGGAAATGTACATATCCATTAGTTAATTTTTAGCTGTTGTTAATATTTCTGTTACATAATTCCTTCAATAATATCCTCAGTAAGTGCTTGCATAGTTTGAACATATAAAATGTAAAATCAAGAATATTAGGCAGTTTGTTTTATTTATGAGTTTCTTATCTATCAAAAGTCAGCTTTAGACATTCTTGATTCTTGGGCTAACCTGGGAGGTTCTTCAATATATAATAATGCCTTAAATGTGTCTCTGAAAAATACTTTTGAAGTTACACCTTCTTTGGTATCAGTGCCTAGGCCTCAGCCAAAGTCCTGATCAGACCCGGCCCAGTTCCCCCTGCCGTGCTCTCACAACCTCCTCACCTCCTGCGCCTCACCTTGCAGTGTTATCTGTGCTCCAGTTTCAGAGGGATCCAGCAAGCACTGCCCCTCTTCCTGAGTCAGTAACATAAGTACCCCTTGTGCCTGGGTCTGTTTCTGTCTTTCTCAACCTGTGTAAAATGCCTGCTCCATTCCTTGTTGTTTTGTTAATGTAGATTTCCTTACTCTTTGATACTTACTCCTCCTATACAGTCTTCATGAGTTAGTTCAGTTTGTATTTTCTCTCACACATCTTTAAAATTATGTCACCTGTATTGTAACTAATAAAACTTATTTAATTTTATTCTAGTGTGTGTGCATGGAGGAAGTATTGGTACTGTATGATGGTGGAAATTAACTTTGTTTCAAAATACTTACCCTGCTTTCCAAATATGTTATTTCAAATAGAACATGATAAAATATATAAATATTTAGGATATTTTCTCTCTTAAAAATTATTTTTGCCTTTCAGGCCATCTGCTCAGAAATACATTGCTTACACAAGCCATATTCTACACTTCTTATACTCCAGCTATTATCACAATAAGTGTGCATTTAAAAAGTAAGTAGCTATGGAATAGTTGTTGAAGGAATTCTGTTGAAACCTTCTAAATCTACAACCTTCTGAAATCTAGTAAAATCCTACAGATTGCAACTTTCTAAGGTGAGGGAAGAAAACCTACACGAGCCATGGAGATGTCATTTGTGTTAAAATAAAATTAAGCATGTTGCTTCATGGAAATTGATCACAAATTTAACAGAACATATGTAAAACATGGTATAAAACATAAATGCCATGAAATAGGAGAAATTATAGCTAATATTTTTCAGGAGGTTAATATACACACATGATCTCATTAGGAAGGACTGTACTGGCTCTTCAGAAAATATAGTAATGCATATTATAAAGGTTAGAAGATAATTTTTCTGAATTTTATGTATAACTATATTAAAGTTTAACTAAGAAATATTAAAATTTAACTGATTCTTGGTAAGTATAATCTAAATAACCTGGTTAAATTCTTGAGAATTTATGGAATTATTTATTATAATTTCAGTCCAAAGGTCACATGAGACCTTGGAAACACAGGGTATTAGGGATCAATATTTAACAGGTACATGTCTTGAACAGATGGTACTTGATGCTGTTACACATAATGATCACTTGAGAGAGTTCACAGTTTCCAAAATGAATACCAATTAGAGTAACATCAACCTTAGACACTAAAGAAATGAAGTCAAAAGATACCATTCATTGCTTAGAAAGATACACAGGCAATACAAATATCTTTAATGTAGTTTGGATTTCAGTTAGTCAGCAACAAACTAAGTCCAGCAATAAATTAAAATTTAAGGGTAAAAAGATTAAGGCATGGCCTTCTTTCTTTAGTTCTACTTTTTGAGACAAGAGATCATCAAACACTACAGCACCCTGCAGTGAAAATCCGAAGTTGGACTCTAAGATTTACTGTAATATTTAATGAGACAAGTAATTTATTGTTTGTTTCAGCTTCCCCATTTGTTAGACTGTTAGATACAGTGTTTTATAATTTTCTTCTGACTCAGACTTTAATTGGGGTTGGCTTAGAACAGTTTTTCTTTTATCATTGACTACAATTCTCTAGCATTTTACTAGATCTTAGTCCCGAATGCCAATATGTATCATGTATTATTCAGAGAATCTCCTTGCAGGCAGTAGAGGGTACTGATCAACCAAATAGGTTCTGAAGATGGGTGCAAATCCTGCATCTGCTACTTTCTCACCATATGAATTAGGCAAATTAGTTACTCTCTGAGCCTCATTGTCTTCATCTGGATTGTCTTGAAGACAAAAGGAGCTAAAAAGTTAAAGACAAATGGGATTACACAATATGTAAAAATATGAGTCTCTGGTACATTCAAATTCCTCGGGAATACTTGCTGTTATTATTTTAGGAACACAAGGAACAATGAGATTTGATCAAGAGATCCTTGGTAGATTTGAGTCAAATAGACATTCTCTTGCTTTGAGGGATTATTAAGGAAGCCAGATTTCTGAAATATGGGGGCATTAGAAAATGCATGGAGGAGTGATAAGAAATAAGCTACAGATTCAGAAATCAGTTCTCAATTATTCACTGGGTAAGAGGATGCATGTTTCAGGAAGGGTCTCATGTATGTGTGCCAGGGTTGGAATATAGGAATATGCCTGAGCTTTACCTTAGTGATAATAGATAAATCCAGAAATGGTTCGCATATGTAAAAATTAAGGTATTTTAGGTTTTTATGTTTCCCCTAAACTTAGAGTTGATATTTCACTGCTTAGAAATGAGCAAACACAGGCAAACTTCATGTTTAGCATCCTCTTCTTTATGCGGACAGTATAAAGCAACAAATAAAGTGTTTATATATTTATTTATAGCAACCCTTTGAAATTAAAGATAGCATTGCATGTAATAACCTTACATAGAAGAGACAATGGCAATATTTGACTCCTAAGCTAATATTGTTCATCTCCTGAGGATAGAAACAAGGCTTAAGAGATAGGATTTGAGCTTCTGCTCTCTCACCGTAGTGGGAAAAAGCAGCACTGAACATGGAAATGCCGTGAGTGATAAATGAGAGGGCTGTAGATGAAAAGATCACAGGAAATCATCTCCTGTGGGGGGGGGGATCTTATCCTTCTACATTTTTACAGATCAATACTGGAGTAATATGTGGTCATCCATTATTTGTCATTTCGAGGATTATTTTTTTAGGTCTTTATCTTGTATGTTCTTGAATATTTGAAACTTAAGTCCTGCTTATATTCACCTTTGTAGTAATTTTATTAAAATTACTATTTGAAGAGTAGAGGATATGTGCTAGTGGGAAGGGCGAGTGCTTTGAAACGGGGACTGCTGGGCGGCCAGGTGTTGGGCCCATGCCAGACCTTCCAGCCACAGCTGTGTCACCTGGGCTGCAGGGACGTCCGCTTCTTATCCTCTTTAGCCTTGATGTCCTCTTTTTTACTATGGGGGTAGAAGTTTTACAACGTTATATTGATGAAGAATGAGATGCTCTCACATACTTAGGACTCAGTAAATGAGAGCTGATGTGACTTATCTGTTAATCAATTAATTCATTCTCTTTTAAACTTTATTTTTATTGTTGCCACCATTACAGATGCCCCATTTTCTCCCCCTTTGTTGTGGTACATTTACACAATGGAATTCTCTGCAGATAAAACAAGGTTCAAATTCAAATTTAGGTCGATATTGCGTGAATGCTGTAACTTTTGACAAGTTAGTTACTTGTCTGAATTTTCACATTTTGAAGTGCATATTCTAACTCATACCTTAAAGGGTGGTTATTAATACTAAAAGTGTCTGTAAGAATCTAGCTTGGTGTTTGGAAAGGAGTAGGTACTTATTTAATAATAATTGCTGCTATTTTAACTTAGACTTATCATGCTATTGCTACATGGATTGTTTTTTGATTTTGAAAACCTTTCTAAAATGTATTTTCTAAAGTATATATTTTCCTTTACTAAAAATGCATCAGAAACTAAATATTTTAATAGAAAATAAGTTTTATACAATTATCATAGTGATTTGAATAAAAGATAAACTAAAAATTGTTAACTGCTATGTTTAAAATAAACCACTTATATGTGTTTTATGAATGCTGAAAATTGCTGCAGGTAGTGAGCAGTTTCGGTAATGGAAATTTTTCAGATAATTATTCTAGTACCTGAAAGGTGCCAAAAATAATAGAAAATGAGCTTAGCATAGTATTTTTATTTGTATTGACTTATTATATCCATTGTTATTAAATATATTATTATTATACATTGCTATTAATTGTATTATTGTAGAAGTTTAATAAAGTATTCTTATATAAATGAATACTTTTATTTTTAGGGATTGCCATTATTTCAACAGATTTTTCTTATGAAATTGATTATTTCAGATTTAAAAAATACAGAACACAAGTCTTTTAAAATGTTTTATTTTTAATAAAAATAAAATTTACTTTTAATCATAAAATTTCTTCATTTATCTAAATTGCTTTACTTGTCTTGGTCAAAGCTTTGCCTCAAAATAACAGCTTATCCAAATCTCATGTAAGTTGGACTTAGGTATATTTTAAGGTAGATGAAAAGAGACATTTCCACAGAGAAAAAATCTTAAACGTGTCTTTTCATAGGTCTGAAAATTAAATAGCTAAAAAAGAAAGCCAGGGTAAATCATGCCACTTATTACTGACTCTGACATTAAGAGGTGATTAGAGGAAATGAAGATAAGTGTGGTACAGTAGGTAAATGAGGGCAGCTTATGATTAACAAAAATGAAAATGTTTACTTCAAATAGGAGCTGCATTTCATATTTACAGTTTTTGAAATAATTTATCTCATAAGAAAATGGAAAAATTAATGTGGATAATCCCTATATGATAAAACTAATTATTTAAACCTGTGCAAATGTCCATCTTGGTCTTCATTTTAATTTGTAAGAATGCTTTTATATAATTATTAAGGGAATTAGAGGAAATTAAAAAAAATATGGCAACATGTCAACACATTTAAAACTGCTGCTAATTGTATTTCTGGTTATTAGTAGTTTCTGCTCATAGTGGTTGAGTACGTACTTTTCTTCTTAAATAAAGAATTATGCTTTTACAGGAAATTACAAATATGTGAATGAGATGATGTTACTGCCCATGGGGACCCTCCAAGGGCTTGGTACTAACTGTGCCATCTCCAGCTACTCATATAGTGAACACAGATTTTTGCGAAGTATCTTGCAAATTTAGACTAATTCTCTGAGAAAAAATACAACAGGCACTTGGTGCACAAAGACAGCCCCAAATAACCTGAGCATAGAAGTTCCAAGCATTTCTTTAGATTGTAAATTTCTGATTTTATGTCTAAGATGACACATCTGAAATCACATTGTATGTCTGTGGTGAGGAATTACACCTCTTTTTGTATTCTTATTTACTAGCATATAAAATAATGTTTCCAGGTAAATTTTGCTCGGAAACCTAATCTTATGAAGTGCAGTTGTCATCTGTACTGGAAGCTCATTTTGTCTTTCAGCCTTGACTTCCAGAGCTATGTCACAGTATGATATTTCAGTTAGCTAGGAAGGAGAAAGAACTATTTAATTCAAGAAGTGCAATACTTAGTTCCCAAGTCCCTAGAATTTGATGGTTTACTATTTTCTTTTCACTTAACAGAAGGCATTTTGCTTCTTACCCAGATGCTAATCACAGATTTGTTACTGCCCTGAAAACATCTCCTTACTTATGTCTAACATAAAATTGACTTAAATCTTTGTACATTTTCTGAATAGCAAAGAAAATTTGCAGAACATCAAAAGAATAGTAGTTTCTGCTTTCTTAAGAAAATAAGGCCTAGGAAGTTCTTGGAATAATATATACAGCCTAAATTCATATGGTTTTCTGATTTCTATTTATAGATAATATATAAAAATTCTCCTTCATATTTATATTGTTTTAGAACAGAACATATAACTGTATAAGAATGCTAGTATTGAAGCTTTTGTGTTCCAGAAAAGTTAATATTTTTTTGTAATTGCTTTACTGTTCTTCAATTACGGTTGTCTGCATTTTCTCCCCTTCCTTCCTCCCCACCCCATCCAACTCCACCTCCCTCTCTTGCTTCCACCCTCCCCCTTGGTTTTGTCCATGTGTCCTTTATAGTACTTCCTGAAAACCCTTCTCTCTACTATCCCCTCTCCCCTCCCTTCTGGCTATTGTTAGATTGTTCTTAACTTCAATGTCTCTGGTTATATTTTGCTTGCTTTTTTATTTTGTTGATTATGTTCCAGTTAAAGGTGAGATCATATGGTATTTGTCCCTCACCACCTGGTTTATTTCACTTAGCATAACACTCTCCAGTTCCATCCATGCTGTTGCAAAGGGTATAAACTCCTTCTTTCTCTCTGCTGCATAGAATTCCACTGTGTAAATGTACCATAGTTTCTTAATCCACTCATTTGCTGATGGGCACTTAGGTTGCTTCCAGCACTTGGCTATTGTAAATTTTGCCGCTATGAACATTGGGGTGCATAAGTTCTTTTGGACTGGTGTTTCAGGACTCCCAGGGTATAATCCCAGCAGTGGAATTGCTGGGTCAAAAAGCAGTTCCATTTTTAATTTTCTGAGGAAGTTCCATACTGTTTTCCACAGTGGCTGCACCAGTCTGCATTCCCACCAACAGTGCACTAGGGTTCCCTTTTCTCTGCATCCTCTCCAACACTTGTCTGTTGCTTTGTTTATGATGGCCATTCTGACTGGTGTGAGGTGGTATCTCATTGTGGTTTTAATTTGCATCTCTCTGGTGGCTAACGATGATGTGCATCTTTTCATATGTCTCTGGGCCCTCTGTATGTCCTCCTTGGAGAAGTGTCTGTTTGTCTTTTGCCCATTTTTTATTTTTATTTTTGTCTTCCTGGAGTAGAGTCGTATGAGTTCTTTATATATTTTGGAGATCAAACCCTTGTCTGAAGTATCATTGGCAAATTTGTTTTCCCATACATTTTAGTACTGTTTTCTTTAGCCATGCAGAAGCTTTTTATTTTGATGAGGTCCCATATGTTTATTCTTTTTTTTTTTTTTAGATTTTTATTTATTTGTTTTTAGAGAGAGGAGAAGGGAGGGAGAAAGAGCAATGTATGGTTGCCTCTCACATGGCCCTCACTGGGGACCTGGCCTGCAACCCAGGCATGTGCCCCAACTGGGAATTGAACCGGGACCCTCTGGTTCCCAGCCCGTGCTCAATCCACTGAGATACACCAGCCGGGCCCATATGTTTATTCTTTCCTTTATGTCCCTTGCTCTGGGAGACATATCAGTGAAGATGTTGCTGCATGAAATGTCTGATATTTTTCTACCGATGTTTTCCTCTAGGACTTTTATGGTGTCACGACTTATATTTAAGTCTTTTATCAACCTGAATTTATTTTTGTGTATGGTGTAAGTTGGTGCTTGAGTTTCATTTTTTTGCAGGTAGCTGTCCAGATTTACCAGCACCATTTGTTGAAGAGGCATTTTTTTTTTTACTACATTTTATGCTGTTGCTCCTTTTGTTGAAAATTAATTGGCCATAGAGACTTGGGTTTATTTCTGGGCTCTCTATTCTGTTCTGTTGGTCCATCTGTCTGTTTTTATGCCAGTACCAAGCTGTTTTTATTACAGTGGCCTTGTAATACAGTTTGATATCAGGTATTGTGATCCCTCCTACTTTGCTCTTCTTTCTCAAAATCACTGCAGGTATTCAGGGTCGTTTATGGTTCCATATAAATTTTTGAAGTGCTTGTTCTATATCTGTGAAATATGCCATTGGTACTTTGATAGGGATTGCATTGAATCTATAAATTGCTTTGGGTAGTATGGACATTTTGATGATGTTGATTCTTCTAATCCATGAGCATGGTATATGTTTCCATTTGTTTGTGTGTTCCATGATTTGTTTCTTCAGTGTTGTGTAGTTTTCTGAGTACAGGTCTTTTACCTCCTTGGTGAGGTTTATTCCTAGGTATTTTTTGTTGTTGTTGCTGCTATATCAGATGGGATTTTTTTTCCTGAATTCTGCTTCTGATGTTTCATTGTCGGTATACAAAAATGCCTTTGATTTCTGGATATTGACTTTATATCCTGCTGTTTTGCCAAACTCATTTATTAGGTCGAGTAGTTTTTTGACGGAGTCTATAGGATTTTTCTATGTACACTATCATGTCATCTGCAAAAGAAAAGTTAATATTTTTAGGGGTTGGTACACAAGAAGAAAATTTATTTTCAACATTTTATTTTTTGACTAACTTCATTGTAGTTATTTCTCAATGAATAAATTAGTTTTTCACTTGAGTTAGTTATTGCAAATCAGTACATTTACTTGCTGAGAAGAAAATGTAGTCTTTATTTTTTGTTGTTCACTGATTATTAATTTCTATTTTGTCCTTTATATGTGTTATAAGTTTCATCAATATTCAATAAACTGTGGAAATGCTTTGAAAGTTAATTTGAGTTGGGCATCAGTAGCCACCTGTTCCCTTGAAAACTTTTCCTATAAAATGTTCTAAAAATTAATAAGACATCAACTTAGAATCCTAGCATGCTTGGGATTGAGTAAGTCCTGCTGAGAGAGATACAAGATGAGGTCAAACGGAAATACAGTGGAAGGAAATGGATTTCATAATTATGATGAGGACCAGAGGTGTGTCTAGGGAAGAATACTGATAGGACCTCAAGGTCCTGCCTGCTCTGTAAATGTAGCAGCAGTAGCTCTTCTGTCCCCTTTTCTCCTTGTCACTGTTCCAGAGGCTTTAAATTAGCATTCGTGACCTGCAAACCATCTGATTTCCCCAGAGTCAGCCAACACAGTGAGCTGGCCCTGCGGGGCTGAAAGCAATGTGGCATAAATTGCAAATGTTTTGCCAGCATTCCTAAACATAGCTACCTAACTGATTTACTGTGTTGACCAAATACTCACCTTGAGCGTATGTTCCCAAATTAAAAAAAAAAAAAAAAAACACAGTTTCATATTTATGATTAACTTTGTCCTGTCAAAATGCTGGAGGGAGATGTCCCATTGTCAATTAATAAGAATGTATGAAATCCTTTTTTGGAGAAGAGTGTTGGAATGAATTTAACTACAATTAAGATCTTGTAAGTATAGACATGTAGATTGTTGAAATTATAGTTTTCAGAAATTGTCAATGTAGAAATTGATATAAATATCAGACAGGGAATAACAGAGGCATGGCACACCTTGAACTTATGAACTCATGTGCTTTTCTTAACAGATAAATTTAGTTCAAAATGTTACCCTAGATGCCTCCTAGACCTTGGGGATATTTTGGAATAGAGAAGACCCCCCAGAGCCCCAGATTATTAGGTGGACTCCATAAAAGGCCACAGAAAACATAGTTTCAGGGGGAAGTATAGAAGAAAGTAAGAGAGGATTTAAAATGGGGGAGGAATGGATTTAGTATAATTAAAAAGATAGAGAAAGGAATTCTGAAAAGAATCTCAGAGAGGCCTGTGAGTAGAAACTGTGTTTCTCAAGTGAAATATCAAGATTGCAACATTGTTCCCAGTTGTCTCCCGTGGAGCACTGCAGTTGGTGGCGTGATGATCTGACATCCCCAGTTTTCTTCTGAGGAAATACTTTTACACAGATTCGAACCTGAGTAGTTCAATCAGAAAGCTGTTTTTATCCAGGAGTCTTTTATTTCTATTTTAATTAATTAGTGGCAATATAATTCTTGCCATACAAGGAATTTGAAGTCATCAAGACTGGGTTTTATTTTATATCTACCTAGAGGTAGAGAACTACTCTCATGGGAGGCATAAATTACGATAATAGCCAACATTTATTTACTCTAAAGACTTTGTATGTAATGAATTATTTGTTATAATTTTATAAAGTGGCATTTTTAACAATTATAAATATAACTATATTATACATACAGAATAAAATATTTACCTATATCATTAAGGTTAAAGTCATGCTTAAAAAAAAACTGTTAGTAGGGTCTCTAGTATATTAAAATGTGATTTATTACATAATATTTTACATGTCAATCCCTGCAAGAGGAGCAACTTTTTAATAGACAAGGCTTCTTTGATTCGTTCACAACAAAACTTGATAAAATTAAATTTATAAATATTCAACAGGATCAATTACCTTCAAATTAGTTTTTAATTAATTCACTAAGCATTTGTTGATAATGTACTGCATGCAATGCATTTTGCTGATACCAGGTATATTTGATACTGCTCTGAGGTTATGAATCCTGGTGTTTGTGCCTGAGGATGTGATTTATTAAATGTGTGAGAGTTATTTTATGTAAGCAAAATAAGTAAATAAATAAATGCCAAAATTCCTAAAATAATTCAGGAAGCATTATTTTAAGAAATTATAAACTTCTCAAATTTCCAGTTTCATCCATTGGAAGGATTACCTAGCTCACATTTAAATGAAGTCCATAGGGCGACTGTACACATAATAGGCATTTAGTAATTTGAGCTGATATCAATCTGTGCTCTCATGCATTCATTGTATTATTCCATGTACTCACAGCCTCTAAATCTTTTATATTCTGTTCTTGGGCTTCATTTTCTGTAGCTTTACATATTTATATTAGCTTAGGATAAAAATAGCACTGTATAATTATTTTCCTTACCTGTTTCATGGTTATTTTCAGGTTTACGTTTTTATGTTAACCAAATTAAGAATGGTCACATAAAAATGTCTCTTTCTGAATGTTTTAGCTTTTCAAAGTTTAGAGAACTTATTTGCATTTATATGCAAAAATGGTATAAATATGCATATGTTTACATATTTATTTAAAATACATCTAACATCATGTTTAGGGTTTGCAACTGTGTTACACACATAGTTGAAGTTGCAAAAAGGACAAGAGAGACATCCAAAAATTAGGTTGATTTCTACTTCAGAAATATTTGTAAACATTCATTGATAGAGTGACAGATTCTATGATCTTTAAATTAAATTATAGTGTATGTATAACTACCTTTTATACAACTCTAGCCATCAACAACATATATTAAAGACTATATAATGACTAAATTAAGTCATTCATGAGACCAAGAAAGACAGCAAATTTTTTGTGTTCTAATGTGGGAAGAAAAAAACATTTTTAGTATAAAATTTACTATGCAACACAAAAGGACAGATGGTGCACACAACCCATTTGTTGAAAGGCTCCTAGTTCTGAGCATTGGAAGAAAACTGGGTGACAAGTTAGGCAGCAATTTTTATTTAAAACATTTTCAAATTTTATACAACCTGAGAATAAAGATCTAGAAGATGGCTTCCAACTAAAGAAGCCATTCTTAATCAAAGTCACAAGATTTCACTATTAATAA
>PVJI01014743.1:0-43213 GCA_004026765.1 Micronycteris hirsuta
AGTGCGACCACCTACGCTGCCATCTTGGCGGAAGTTAAAATGTTTAAAATGGTAAATTTTATGTCATACATAGTCATGCGGTACACCTGAAACTAATATAATGTTGTGTGTCAATTATACCTCAAAAAAACACCCCTAAATAAAATGATTTTAAAAAACACTTTATTTGGGTTATTTTACTTTTCTTAACTGAAATAAAAATCAGATAAACTGAATTTTTAACCTGGTTTAGCTAAAAATAATCTGTGTGACTTCAGCAAGTCACGTAACCTTTTAATAGCTTCAGTTTTTCCATCTTTAAAATGAAGAATTAGGTCTGGCATAAATGAGGGAGGATGTGTGGGGGTGGGCACAGAGGGTATCTCTGTACTTTCTGCTCAATTATGCTGTGAACCTACAACTGCTCTAAAAAGTAAAGTTTATTAAATAAAATAAATAAAAACACAAATCTACTTTATATAGGGACAGTGTAATGTTCAGCATCCATCCAGCCCACAATCTTATATTTTAATTAGACTTAGTACCTAGAATATTCCTAAAGCAATCCAAGGGAAAATAAAACATATTCTAAACCATTAGATTACCTGTAAGACAGAAATTTTAATCTGTAAAACAGAAATTTTAATCCACTACCCTTTGAACCTCAATCTCTGAAAAGCAGCATGATTCAGTGGTAAAACAATGGCTGTGGAACCTCTAAGTGCTAAAGATTCCAGTACTGATTTTAATGTGAAATTCTGTAAATTTAGATAATTTCCTAAACCTTTCTGTGTTTACAGTGTAGACAGTACCCATACTTTACCATTCCCCACAGATTTAATATGAAAGTATTCTGAAAATTTAAATAGTATCTTAACTGTAACACGGTACCATGTTTTTATTTCCAGCGATACATATTATTTTGAGGAAATGTAAGCAAATGCAAAAATTAAGTATTCTATATAAATAATATAAAGTATACCTATATTTAATATGATTCCCATATTACTCTATAAGCATTACAATTTCAGTTATCCCATTTTCTGCAATAGATTTAGTACTCAAAACTAGCCTATATCAAATTAAATTTAAGAGTTTCTTACTTTATAAAACTTAAGTCATTTTGTACATAAAGCTTAATTTTTATGATTCGCTGAGAAACTAATCAAAGGCTACTGTCAAACTAGTGTTAATTTTTCTACACTATGTTGTTTTACCATAATATATATCTTAAGCCTAAAGTTCATTCTAAAACTTACCTGCTGTATGTATGATATTTCATACACTTTTAAACTCCTTTTATTTTTTAAGAAAAAACATTTTTAACTGATTTTTTTAGAGCAAGCGGGGAGGGAGAGAGACAGAGAAACACTGACTGGCTGCCTCTCCTACAGGCCCTGACTGGATTGAACCCACAACCTAGGTTTGTGCCCTACTGGGCATCAAACCCAAGACCTTTTGGTGTACAGGATGACACTTCAATCAACTGAGACACCTAGCCATGGTGCTTTTAAACTGATTTTAGATAAAATAAAATTTATACTCCAAAAATAATATAGCACCTTTCTAATTTGAAGCAGTAAAGACAAATATAAAGTAAATGAAAACCCTACTTCCTCATTCCAAATCCTATTATCCACCCTTCCCTCTTCTGTCCACAGTGAAATCCCCAGAATATACAAATAGAATTAAAATTTCTAATCTGCTGATTTTGAGACAGAGAAATTATTCTGGATTATTTCCTTGGCCCAATGTAATCAGTAGGAGAGGGATGTGAAAGAAGCTAACACAAGAAAAAACAAACAAAGAAACAAACAAAAAAGTGAAAACAGAACTAAGGTGGAAGTGATGCAAGGTGAAGACTCAACCTATCATTGCTGCTTTTGAAGACTGAGGTGCCCCAAGCCAAGGAATGTGGGTAGCCTCTTGAAACTGAAAAAGAAAGTAAAAGGAATCTACCTAGAGACTCCAGAAGGAATGTACACTTGCTCACACCTTGATTTTATTTAGCCTGGAAGGCTGACTCATCAGACTTGCAACCTCAGAAAATATAAGATAAAACATTTATGTTGCTTTAAGCAATTTAAGTAATTTGTTACAGCAGGCATAGAAAACTAATACACAGGGGCTTCTGGCCAAGATGGACGTGTAGGTAGACACATGTGTCTCCTTGTGAAACCAAAAGAAGGACAACAATACATTTAAAAACAAAAAACAGTAACTGACAGAAAACTGAACTGTATGGAAGTCCAACAACCAAGGAGTTAAAGAAGAAACATTTATCCAGACCAGTAGGAGGGACAGAGACAGACAGCTAGGCAGAGAGGACTCCCAGCAAGGCAGCGGCTGGTGGAGAGGGTGGCCCCATATTCACACGAGGATAAAATGGGAGGAACAACTGGGGAGTGAGACAGATCACGCAACCTAGTATTCCAGTGCAGGGAAATAAAGCCTCAAAACTTTAGACTGAAAAAACCTGTGAGGGTTGAGGCGGCAGGAGGAACTCCCAGCCTCACAGTAGAGTGTTCATTGGAGAGACCCACAGGGTCCTAGAACATACACAAACCCACCCACCTGGGAATCAGCACCAGAATGGCCCACTTTACTTGTGGGTAGCAGGGAAAGTGACTGAAAACCGGCAGAGAGCTGACCAAACAGCACTGTTCCCTCTCAGACCCCTCCCCCACAGACAGTGCAAAAACACACTGAGGTGAGTTGCTCCACCTTGGTGAATACCCAAGGCTCCACCCCTTACTACATAACAGGCATGCTAAGACAAACAAACAAACAAACAAACAAACAAAAAAGGCCCAAATGAAATAACAGATTAAAGCACCAGAAAAATTACAACGAAGCGATGAAGAGATAGCCAACCTATCAGAAGCACAGTTTAAAACACTGGTAATCAGGATGCTCACAGAATTGGTTGAGTATGGTCACAAAACAGGAAAAAGTGAAGGCTATGCAATGTAAAATAAAGGAAAATGCATAGGGAACCAACAGTGACAGGAAGGAAACCGGGAGTCAAATCAAAGGTTTGGAGCAGAAGGCAGAAATAAACAGTCAACTGGAACAGAATAAACAATAATTCACAAAAATGAGGAGAGGCTGCGGAATATCAGGGACAACTTTAAACGTTCCAACATCTGAATCATAGGGGTTCCAGAAGGAGAAGAGGAAGAGCAAGAAATTGAAAACTTATTTGAAAAAATAATGAAAGAGAACTTCTTCAATCTGGCAAAGGAAATAGATTTCCAGGAAGCTCAGAGAGTTCCAAAGAAGTTGGACCCAAGGAAGCACACACCAAGGCACATCATAATTACATTACCCAAGATTAAAGATAAGGAGAGAATCTTAAAAGCAGCAAGAGAAAAGGAGACAGTTACCTACAAAGGAATTCCCATTAGACTATCAGCTGATTTCAGAGTAAGCCACACAGGCAAAAAGAGTCTGGAAAGAACTATTCACAATCATGAAAGGAAGGACCTACATCCAAGATGACTCCATCCAGCATAGCTATCATTTAGAATGGAAGGGCAGATAAAGTACTTCTCAGATAAGGTCAAGTTAAAGGAGTTCATCATCACCAAGCCCTTGTTGTATGAAATGTTAAAGGGATTTATCAAAGAAAAAGAAGATGTTCAAAAATATGAACAGTAAAATGACAACAAACTCACAACTATCAACAACTGAACCTAAAAACAAAAATAAACTAACAACTAGAACAGGAACAGAGTCACAGAAATGGAGATCTCATGGAGGATTATCGGGAGGGGGGTAGGAAGGGGGAAAAGATACATGGAGTAAGTAGCATAAATGGTTAGGTAGAAAATAGACAGGGGGACGTCAAGAAAAGTATAGGAAATGTAGAAACTAAAGAACTTATATGTCCAACCCATGGACATGAACTAAAGTTGGGGAATGTGGGTAGGAGGGGGTGTGCATAGTGGAGGGGAATAAATGGGGGAAAATGGGACAACTGTAATAGCATTATCAATGAAATATATTAAAAAAGAAAACTAATACGTAGGTTATTTTCTTATAACAGTTTGATGACTACATTACCAGACTTTTTTTTGGTGCCTATATAAATGTACATAATAATAGAGGTTTTCTTAAACCAGTGAGTACTAGCTGTACTGCTTTTATCTGTAGCTTAGCTTAATGATACTGTCATTAACACAAGAATACAAAATTTAAAACTTCAATCATCACTGATTCTAGCTCTGTCCTTTACTCCATACCATCCAATCTGTCTTTTAATTCCTTTCAATTTTGTCAAGACATTTCAAGAGTTCATGTTTTCGAACATCCAGTAACTACTATCACCTTAGTTCATGACATTACTTACATCCTGGAGAACCTCAAAGGTCTCCTGCTTTTTATCTGGTGTTCTTACTTGTAATATTTACTCATCTAATTTATCTTCCATACTGATTATTTCATCTTGATTCAATTTTGATGGAATCACACTCTCCCCTCATAGCTGTTTATTTTTTAGCCCACATGTCTGCATTGCGGTGCTGTCTGTGAGGGAGGGGTCAGAGACAGAACAAAGCCGCTTACTCAGCTCTCCGACAGCTTTCAGTCACTTCTTCCGCTACCCACAAGCAAATTGAGCCCTTCTGGGGCTATTCCAGGTGGGTGGGTTTGTGTACGTTCTAGGACCCTAAGGGTATCACCAATGAACTCTCCCACGAGGCTGGGAGTTTCTCCCACCATCACAAGCCCCACAGGTTTTTCAGCTTTATTTCCCCACACTGGAACCCTGGGTTGTACAGTCTGTCTAGCTCCCCAGTTGTTCCTCCTGGTTTATCTGCACACAAATGTGGGACTGCCAGTCACCCCCTTGCTGCGCATCCTTTCTGCCCCAGCTGCCTGTCTGTTCCCCTCCTACCAGTCTGGATGAATGTTTCTTCTTTAACTCCTTGGTTGTCAGACTTCCATACAGTTTGATTTTCTGGCAGTTGTGGTTGTTTTTGTTTTTTAACTTGTTGTCCTTTTGGTTGTGCGAGGAGGCAAAGGATATTTACCTACGCCTCCATCTTCACCATAAGTCCTTCAGCAGGAAACTTGATAAACATATTTTTGTCTTCTCTGTTTAGCAAAATTATTGCTTTAAAATTATAACTATATTAGATCCTCCCAAAATGCATTTCCATTTTCTCATTTGTTGTGCTAATTTTTTTTCAGACATTATCATATGGAATAAAGACCATTATTTCCCAGCCTTCCCTTTGGATGAAGTGTGGTTAACAGATCATTCTCTGGCCTCTATCTCTAAATGTGGTTTTAAAATTTCCTTTCTGAGTCATTTTGGGTTGCTATAACAAATCATCACAGACTACCAGATGGTTTAACCAATGGACATTTATTTCTCACTGTTCTGGAGGCTGGAAGTCCAAGGTCATGGTTAGGGTCTGGTGAGATCCTTCCTCCTGGTTTGCAGACAGACACAGCCTTCTTACTGTATCTTCACATGGTAGAGAGAAATTATCTGTCTCAGTGTCTCTTCTTATAACAGTACTAATCCTATTCAGGAGAGCTTAACCTTCATGACCTAATTACTTCCCAAAGGCCCTACTTTCAAATACCAACACAGTGGGGATTAGGGCTAGAACATATGAATTTTGATGATGACATAGTCCACAGTGTTTCCTAACAAAAACAGTTCACGCTTAAGAGGTAACAATAGGAATGCAAGCCTGGGGCTACAATGGAAAAAAAGAACAAAAAAAGGAGTCTCGTTCCTGAACACACCATGAAGACACCATATTAACCTTGAACTGTGCACTTCATTGCTTCTTTTAAATTAGAGGGAAAAATGTCTACCTTTTAAGTCTTGGTTATTTGAGAAGATTTGCTATTATTAGAATCTGAAAGTAAACTTAATACATTTTCATGACCAGAAGCAGGAATAGAGTTCAAAGAGTTTATGTGATATCTACACCTCACTGGTGACTCAAATGAAAAATCTTTTCAATGCAAAATAAAGTGCTGTGATTTACATACTGATCACTTAAACCATCCCAAATCAGATGTATCTCTAAACTCTAAAGTCCATCTTCCATTTTTACTCTTTCTTGCCTAAATTCAGACTGTAATGACATTTTAATGGACATGTAAATTTCTGTCATTAGTTAATTCTCATTCAATTCACTTTCTACAGTTACCAGAGTTATCATTTTAAACACAAAATTATTGCTTTAAAATTATAACTGTATTATTGCTCTAAAATTATAACTATATTTCCTTTCATAAAAATACGATTTTTTAAAAAAATTTATTTTTAGAGAGAGGGGAAGGGAGGGAGAAAGAGAGGCTCTCCCTCTCTTTCAGCAATGAAACAGCAATGTATGGTTGCCTCTCACATGGCCCTCACTGGGGACCTGGCACGCAACCCAGGCATGTGCCCTGACTGGGAATCGAACCGGGACCATTTGGTTCCTAGCCCGTGCTTAATCCACTGAGCTACACCAGCCAGGGCCTAAAAATACGATTTTTAATTTACGATAGCTTAATGCGATAGGTATCTTAGTGTCAGTAAAATCCATGGTTTTGTGGTTTCTTAATGTTCAATTCATTTTGGTAGGCAGTTAAATTACTTGTAGATCAACTTGTATTCTGGGAAACAATGTTTATTTTCCACAACACCACTGAATTTCAGAAAAACTAAACTTTTGAGTTATTTTAATATATGAAAAAATCTTTGCGGCAACCTAGTATGTGCCTTTGTAAATTGTATCTCTTTAAATGGAATGCCTTTCTCCACCTTGTAAGCTACTATTGAACCTCCAACCTAACTCAAGTGTATTCTACAAAATAATTCTTATTCAATGATATAGTTAGTTGATTTCCGTTTTGGGGCTTTAAAACTTCTCAGAGTGCTTATCAAGCTATACTTTCCTAAGGAAATAGGAAGTTTTTATTTTTTTAAAGATTTTATTTATTTTTAGGGTGGGGAAGGTAGGGAGAAAGAGAGGGAAAGAAATACCAATGTGTGGTTGGCTCTCGAGCGCCCCCCTCCCCGCCTACTGTGGACTTGGCCTCCAACCCAGGCATGTGCCCTGACTGGGAATTAAACCTGAGAGCCTCTGGTTTGCAGGCCGGTGCTCAATCCACTCAGCCACACCAACCAGGGCATACATAGGAAGTTTTTAAAAGTTAGGTGTACTTTACTCATCTGGCAAAGAGCTTGGAACACAAAAAGCATTTAGACAATGAGGAATGAATGTAGAAAATCATGAAGATCTCTTTAGATACATGTATAATGACAGTTTTCTTATTTTTAATTAACAAGAAAAGCACCATTAGAATCCAAATAATAGAAATGTAATCTAGAAAGACAGAAAGCAGGTACAGATCAGGAAAGATGTATTAGCCCCGAACAATATAGTGTGGCAGCATGACTATAGTGAACATTTGTGATGAAATTCATATTTGTGTACATTACATTTATATTGTTTTCTGATTGTCAAAGTATAATTTGAAACATGGAATAACAACAGGGTCTTTAAAGCATGTCAGCTGGGGACCGGGGTAAGGCAGGAGGGGGGTGGTAAAGGAGGATAAATGGTGATAGAAAGCGACATGACTTGGGGTGGTTTACACTTAATACAAAGAAAATATATTATAGAATTGTATACCTTAAACCAACATAATTTTATTAACCAATGTGACCCCAATAAATTCAATTAAAAAAAGTATGTCAGCTGATAGGTACTATTACTTACTCTGTAGTTTTGTAAACATCTGAATACAGCCCTGCTTTCTGATACTTCTTCTTTGGGGGACGTGGGGCCTTCTTTTCTCTTGGGATAAGAGAAAGCACAGGCTGCAAGGTACTTTCAGGTTCAAGAGGTTTGGCTGGGGTTTCAGGAGGACTGGGAATCTCAACTGCTGCTTCAGTAAAGCTATAAAAAGAAGTTTAAAGATAATTTTATGATGAAATAATGTTTTCCTACAAATGATTGTCTATTGTAAAAAACATAACAGCAATTAAAAGAAGAGATATGGAGTCTTCCTCATCTAGCCATGCTGGAGTAACAGATACCGGACTTCTGCTTACAGAAACTAATAGAAATACAGTAAACTACTATAAACCTAGATAAAGTTTATGAAACAATCATCAGATATCAGACAATGGTCAGTGCAGCATTGCAATCCCTAAGAAAAATTGGAAAAAACCCCAAACAACAGAGAGAAAGAGATGAGGCTTGTAACTACTTTGCTGTATGAGGACTGTAGTAGAAGAAATAGAATTGAAGCAGCAAATGTCCAACTTGATGGGTTGAAAAGAGAGACCATTCAGAGTATGGAGAGGCTGAGGTACCTCAAATTTGTGGGGCCAAATATTGAAGGAAGTTATGGAGAAAAATTAACTCTAGAAATCTGTGTGTGGGTCTCCTTTAGTATACTACTAAATACTAAGTTATGCATGTGCAGGGTAAAATTCTGCAAGGCTGGACAAAGAACTACCAGTGTAGTATAACCTGAACAATCCCCAGAGGCTCATAGATGATGGTAGATACTCGGATTGCACCACGCAGAGGAGAAATACTTCCCGATACGAGGAACATTAAATAGAGATCCTAGAGGGTAACATTACCCATTTATGCAGGGCTCAACTCTCCCTGGACTAAAGGCTGGTCCTAATAAAGCTTAAAAACAATTTTCAAAAGGATCTAAGCTGATCTACAAGTAACTTAACAGCCTGCCAAAAATAAATTAAACACTAAGGAAAGAACAAAAACCAGAAACGCAATAATGAGACATCCACAATGTAAATAAATTCAAAATGAGAAAAAAAATTAAACAGTAATGATCAAAAATTTTCCAAATTTGATAAAAAGTATAAAATCAAAGTTCCAAGAAGCTAAACAAACCATAAGGAACATAAATTCAAATAAAAGAAGGCAAATCATACTACATAATAAACTTGCTAAAAACTATTTGATGAAGAAAATAAAAGGGACTAGAAGACAAATATATGATATATACAGGAGCACAAAAATAAGAATGAGTGCAGATTTCATGTATGAAACAATACAAACCAGAAGGCAATGAACTAATATCTACAGTGAAAGAAGAGGGAGTCAGGGGAGACAGACTCTAAATTCATTAAGAATTCTAAATAAATAAAAAACACCTTTAAAAATTAAGGTGATACCAGTTCTAGGCAAAGACGGAATAGACAATTCTACCTATTATCCTCCCACTGAGTACAACTAAAGGTCCTGGAAATTATATGTAATATAAACATAAGCAAACAGATTGGTTAGTGACCTGGGACTTAAGCAATGATATTGCAGGTAATTTCTTAGATTTCCTTTTGGCTTCGTATTTAATGGTGAAAGACAATACAATTTACCTAATGTCAAGGAAAAGGCAAATGTCTACTCTCTATTAACAGTAAAGGTACCAGCCTGTGGAAAAAAATGAAAGAAAAAAATCTTGAAGTGTTGAGTCCTCCAAATTTGTTCTTGTCAAGATTGTTTTGGTTATTTGGTATCCCTTGAAATTCTTTATGAATATTAGGATGGATTTTTATATTTCTGCAAGAAATGTCATTGGGATTTTGGTAGAAATTACACTGAACCTATAGTTTACTTTGAATAGTACTGATATCTTAGCATTACATTGTCTAATCCATAAACACAGTCTGTCTTTCCATTTATTTTTTTATTTTATTTTTTTAAAGATTTTATTTATTTATTTTTAGAGAGAGGAGAAAGGAGGGAGACAGAGAGGGAGAGAAACAGCAATGTATGGTTGCCTCTTACATGGCCCTCACGGGGACCCGGCCCACAACCCAGGCACGTGCCCCGACCGGGAATCGAACCCGGACCCTCTGGTTCCTAGCCCGCGCTCAATCCACTGAGCTACACCAGCCAGGGCTTATTTTTATGTCTTCTTTAATTTTGTTCAACAATGTTTTATAAGTTTAAATGAAGTCTTTTGCCATCTTAAGTTTATTCTTTTTGATGTTATATAAATGAAATTGTTTTCCTATTTCCTTTTTGGAAAGTAGTGTATAGAAATGCAACTGATTTTTTGTAAGGTGATTTTGCACTCTCAACTTTGCTAAATTAGTAGCATTAGCGTGTGTGTGTGTGTGTGTGTGTGTGTGTGTGTGTGTGTGTGTGTGTGTGTGTGTGAGAGAGAGAGAGAGAGAGAGAGAGAGAGAGAGAGAGAGAGAGAGAGAGAGAGAGATCTTTAGGGTTTTCCAAATAGAAGACTTCGGCATTTGGGAACAAAGCAAATTTCACTTTTCCTTTATAATTTGAATGCCTTTTACTTTTTAAATTTCAGCCTAATTGCTCTGGTTAGGAATTTCAATAGTATGTTGAGTTGAAGTGGCAAAGGGGGCATCCTTTCCTCACTCCTGATGTTAGGGGAAAAGCTCTCAGTCTTTTCCCATTAATGTTTGTTAGCTGTGACTTTTTATATGTGGTCTTTATTACGCTCAGGTAATTTCTTTCTATTCCTAGATTGCTAAGAGATTTTATCATGATTTTGTCAAATTCACTTTCTGCTTTTATTGATATGACCATGAGATTTTTACTCTTTAGCATATTAGTGTGATAGATTACATTAATCAATTTTTGCATATTGAAGAACGCTTGCAGAACTTACTTAGTCATGAAATCTACTTACTATTTATTCACTTACTTAATCATTTTTTATTATTATTTTACTGTTCTCCTTACCAGCCAAATTCAACTTCTACTTCTGTGCCTTATCTTATGCTTCTTTCTCCTGCAATAAAAAAAATTATTTTCTGCTTTCCTGCTTATCCCCTGCTATATAAATTCACCAAGTGCCACCTGCAGGCCATATACATCAGAATCACCTTGGGGGCTTACAAGAAATGCAAATGCCTACTCACAGATTTTTAGAAATCTCTACTGGGATCTGCGTTGAAACCTTCCTAAACTTATTGGCACTGACACCCCAAAGAAGACACTCTTCATAGGAGCATCCTTGTCATCCTACTTGGGGTATGACACCCTAGGCTGGGTTTATATTCTCTCCCCCTCATGCCATAACCCAACTGCCTCATCCCACTAAGGGTCCAAAACTCAGCTCAGGATCACTGTGACTTCCATACTCTATATGATTTAGGACATGAATTTTTCAGGGAAAAGAAGAGGAAGAGATAAGACATTTAAAATATGGTTTATGATACATTTATCTATACCACTACAATACTTTTAGTTTCTGTGCTTTTCTAAAATAAAAATATTATCAGCTACTATATACTTAGGGACTTGATTCTTTCATTCAATATTATGCTTCTAAGACTCATCAGCAATTATTGCATGTCAGCGGTAATTAATTTCTAATACCATATAACATTCCATTGTATGAAAAACTACAATATACTTATTTCTTTTTCTGCTAATCTGTAATGTTTCCCTTTTCTATACATTATAACCAATCTTGCTACTACCTTTTCAAACAGTGTTTTTTCTAGTGCCTTTTATGCAAGAGTTTTTCTAAGCTATCTAAACAGGAATTGCTAGATTATACAGTGTTGATTTGTATCATTTTTTGTTGTTATATATTCTGGATACCAAAAACGTATATATCATCAGTGTTATAAATTTACTCTCCCATTTTGTAGAAAGTCTTCCTATGTTTGTCATGATGTGTGATGAACAGAAATTCTTAGTTTTAATATAAGCCAGTATATCAATTTTCACCTATATGGTTACTGCATTTGATATCTTGTTTATAAAATCCTTTCTGACAGTAAGATTACGAAGTTTCTCGCCCTAGGTTATGTGGCTCAGTGGATTGATCGCTGGACCACGAACCAAAGGGTCACCGGTTCGATTCCCAGTCAGGGCACATGCCTGAGTTGAGGGCCAGGTCCCCAGGTGGGGGCATGCAAGAGGCAACCAACTGATAAATCTCACATATCGATATTTCTCTCCTTTTCTCCTTTCCTTTCCCTCCCTCTTAAAAAAAAAACAAGAAAAAAAGTTTAAAGTTTTGCTTTTTATATTTATGTATTTAATCAATTGGTTATTAGTTTTTGTATATGGGATAAGTCAGAATCTAATTTCATTTCCATTCCTATGCAATACCAACTTTTGGGGCACAACTTATCAAATGTTTTTTTTCTTTCCCTATTGTTATTCAGAGTCAATTCTGTAGTACAGCAACCTTGCATACATGCATGGATCTGTTTCTCTTACCAACTCAGTTATTCCATACTAGCTTAATATACCATATATTGAAACTGTTTTGGCACAGACCCACTGCTTTGTTCAGTTAATTCCATCCCTAGGTATATACCTTAGGGATTAGTACCCGTATCCATCCCAGACTTTAGAAGAATATTAACAGCAGCATTTTGGATAGCCTCAATAGTAAATGTTGGAGACAACCCAACAGTAAAATGGAAAACCTGTATTATATACAAATAACAGATTACTACACAGTAATAAAACAAAGTTAACTACAGCAACATGCAGTGACAAAGATGTTTTAACATTTATATGTTGAGCAAAAAAAGTTAGACACAAAAACTTATGTCTTGTAAATTCCATTTCAATGATGTTCAGGAAGGATAAACTAAACTATACTGTCTATGCTTACATATTTAAATAGTACAAAAAAAAAAGGCAAAGATGTGGCTACCGTAAAAGTCAGGAGATCGATCATAGCTACTGGTAAGGAAGCTATTTATGACTGGTTATCCATTTTATATCTCCTTGGGTGTTTCCTTTAAAAATATTTAAAAGTGACTACTTACATTTATACACTTTCTGTATGTATGTATGTACTACTCACCTCCCTAATACTGTCAAGTATATTCTACAGGTGGGAATGATCTTTTTCTTATTTTAAAAAATTTAAATTATTTATTAATGCGTGGTCATGTGTGTAAGTTCTTAGGTTTACTCCATTTCCTATACTGTACTGTACATCCCCATGGCTATTCTGTAACTACCTATTTGTACTTTGTAATCACCTCTTCACCCATTCCCCCATACCCCACCCTACCCCACCCCACTCCCACATCTGTCTGACAACAATCAAAACGCTCTCTGCATCCATGACTCTATCTCTGTTCTTCTTGTTTGCTTGTTTTTTAGATTCATTCAGTTGTTGATATGTATTTATTGCCATTTTGTTGTTCACAGTTTTGATCTTCTTTTCCTGAAATACGTCCTTTTAACATTTCATATACTAACGTGTTGGTGATGGTGAACTCCTTTAGTTTTTCCTTGTCTGGGAAGCTCCTTATCTGTCCTTCATTTCTAAATGAGAGCTTTGATAGGCAGAGCAATCTTGGCTGTAGGTCCCTGCTTTTCATGATTTTGAATATTTGTTGCCAATCCCTCCAGCCTTCAAAGTTTCTTTTGAGGATCAGCTGACAGTCTTATGGAAACTGTCCTGTAGGTAACTTCTTTTCTCTTGCTGCTTTTAAGATTCTCTCTTTAAACTCTGGCATTTTAATTATGATCGGTCTTAGAGTGGGCCTCTTTGCATTCATTTTGTTTGGGACTCTCCATGCTTTCTGAACTTGCATGTCTTATTTCCTTCACCAAATCAGGAAAGTTTTCATTCATTATTTTTTCAAATAGAGTTCCAATTTCTTACTCTTTCTCTTCTCCTTCTGGCACCCCTATGATGTGAATGTTGGATCTCTTGAAGTTGTCCCAGAGGCTGCTTATACTATCTTCATTTTTTTGCATTCTTTTTTCTTCTTTTTGCTTGTTTTGATTGCTTGTTTTGTGCTTCCTCATATTCCAAATCATTGATCTGATTCTTGGCTTCATCTATTCTATTGTTGTTTCCCTGTAAATTGTTCTTTATTTCAATTCCTGTAATCTTTGTTTCTACTGGATCTTTTTTATGCTGTTGAGGTCCTCGCTAAGTTCCTTAAGCATCCTTATAACCCATATTCTGAACTTTGCATCTGATAGATTGCTTATCTCCACTTAGTTTAGTTTTTTTTCTAGAGTTTTGATCTGTCCTTTCATTTGGGCCAGTTTCTTTGTCTTCTCATTTTGGCAGCCTCCCTGTGTTTGTTTCTAGTATTAGGTAGAGCAGCTATGACTCCCTGTCTTGGCAGCATGGCCTAATGTAGTAGATGTCCTGTAGGGTCCAGTTGCACAGCCTCCCCTAACATGTAAGCTGTGTATTTGGGGTGCATCTTTCATGTGGGCTGAGTACACTCTCCTCTGACAGTTGAGCCTTAACAGGAGTTGGCAGGTCAAAAGGAGGGAGCTAACCCAAGCCAGTCAGCTGCAAGGACTGGCTGTGACCAGTAATCATTACCCTCTGTTCTCTATGGAGCAGCTGTGCAGGGGCAGGGTGGTGGTGCACCTAAGTGCTCTAAAGCTGTCCACTGGGCACACAGGCTCTGGGGTTTCCCAGGTGGTGCGGGACAGGGTCAGCCCCCACCTGTGTTTTGCCTAGGGCCACCCTACATGAGCTATAAAGCAATCTAAATGGCTGCTACTTGTCCTGGGATTGAGATTCCCAGGCAAAGTCAGAGGATTTAGGATTTCTGAAGCATGAGCCAAGACCAGACATTCATATTGAAAAGTCATCGTTAACAGTTTGGGTGGGCTATGTGGTTCTGTAAGGGGAGGGCTCAGAAAAGGGACAATTGCCTCTGCCCACCTATCTATCTGTGAGAAAGCTGTCCCCCAACGCTCATTCCTGATGCCAGACACTTCAGTTCCCTCCCCATAAGCCACTGGTGCCTTTCAAGCTGCTATCTTGGTGCTGGAACTCAGAGGGAGTGAGTCTGAGTAAGTCTGTGTATGAGTTCTTTAAGGGAAACTGCCTGGGACTCCAGAATTTCTTCCACTGACTCAATCCCCACTGATTTTTGCAGCCAAAAGTTATGGGGAGTTATTTTTCTTGCACTGGAAACCTGGGCTGGGGATCTAGTATGGGGCTGGGACTGCTTGCTCCAAAGATATCCTTCCTGCATTTTTATCTATCACACATCCCTCCTTCCCAACTGGATCAATGTGGTTTAATTTGATAGATGTCAGACTCCTATTCAACTCGATTTCTGTTGGTTTTGAGTAATGATTGTTCTATATTTTAGTTGTAATTCTGATGTGGTTGTGTGAGGAGGCGAGATATGTTTACATATGCTGCTATCTTGACTGGAAGTCTGGAATGATCTTTTTCGGTAAAGCGTGGCAGAAATCTCTTTCAAACTGTCCAGTCCTGGTGATTTCTTTGTGTCACAATTTTAAATTATGGATTCAATTTATATAATATGTTTTCTAGACATGGTTCCAATCTGTTTTTATAGTAGTCACTTTTTAATCTCTCATATATAGGTTTCCTTTTAAATTCCTAACTTTACTATTCATTTACTCTTTCTTTATTGATTCATCTTACCAAAAGATAATGTATTTTATTAGTTTTCAATGGATTCTGGTCTTCAGTGATTCTATTGTACCTTAAATTGATTTTGTTAATTCAGAGTATATGTTTTATTTCCTTTCTTTACATTTTGAGCTTATTCTCTTATTTTACTAGTTTTTTTTTTAACTGAACTCCTACTTTATAACTTTTTGAACATTTAAAAAGATAATATAAGAATTAAAGCCTATGAAATCTCCCTCTAGGGACTGCTTTAGATACAACCCATGATTCACTATGCAGCACAGTATTATGTTCTAAATACATTCATTATAATTTTATTTTTTTACCTAAGTTTTTAAAACTTATCTTTTTTCCTTTAAGAACCAGAAGTTGAACCCAGTCTAGAACTCAGCTTATAACCATTACACTATTCTTTTCATTCTGGTTGTTATTAATCACCAATAGTGATGAACAACTCTTTAAGATGGCATAGAAGGCCTTCTGCATGATCTGGTCCCACAACTTTTTCTCTAGATTCTTTTAACACCATACTACTCTATTTCACTCCATGTTTTGGCAAGAATAGCTTTTTTCAATTTCTCTGAACCTACCTTGCATTTTCACACTCATCAACCTATAATGTTTGCTCTAGCTTTGCTCCTTTCAATAACAGACACTGTCTATTCTTCAGATTTTAACTTAATCATTACTTCCACAGGAGAAATAAATCAATTATGTCTATGATATATCCTCATACCCCTAAGTAACTCTTCATAGTAGCACTTGACTGTAAGATCCCCAAGGAAGGGGAATGTATCTGTATTTGCTTATGTTGTATCTATCTTCAGCACATGGAATAAATAATTTTGCAGTACTTACTGAATAAATAAATGAACTCCTGGACCATAACAAGTACTATAATAGGTTCCAGTTAGAGAAAGGTAAAAAACTTGTCTCTGGGAACTCACTGTGTCATATCCCATCCTTCTCTTCATGTTCTCATCATATATCAGATACAGTATTGTGGAAAAATAAGAGATTAATATTGCTGACAATGACATTGTCAACGACAATGACAACACTAGAATTATTTGGGACAGAAAGGCTTATATGAAATGAAGCTTTTTCTCTTTGAAGCACATTTCTAAAGTGATCCTTCCTAAAGTGAATCATCAAGATGTCACAAACTTTCGCTTTCTTAGTATAGTGAAGGAACAAATAATTTTCTTTGTACAGTGATTTTAAAACATCAGTAATTATAAATGAGTAACACTAATACCAAAACAGACTTATGGGAAGAACATACAAAAATATTTTAAAAGACCTTAAAAGGCAAAGATACATAAGAATTTAGTATATGATAAAGGTATCATTTCAAATAAGAATGGGGAAAGGATAAAATAATAAATAGTTGTTAGAGCATCATTTAAGAATAAAAAACATTAAGTCTCTTTTTAAATTATATCTTTCTTTTGCCTTTCCAAAAAAAAAAGAAAAAAATGAAACAAAACAAAAAACACTTCACTAAAATCCACTGGGAATATAAATATAACTGCATATAACATAAAAATAGCCATGCTTACAAATCTGCAACCTTGATAATGACTGGCCATAAACATAATATTAATTTATACCTTACATAAAAGTAAATTTCAACTGACCTGGCTGGTGCGGCCCAGTGAACTGAACAGTGGCCCATGGACCAAAAGGTGCTGGTTCAATTCTCAGTCAGGGAATGTGCCAAGGTTTTGGGCCCAGTCCCCAGTTGGGGGTGTGCGAGAGGCAACAAATTGATGTTTCTCTTGCATATCAATGTTTCTCTCCCTCTCTTTCTCCCTCCCCCCTCTCTAAAAATAAGTAAGTAAATATAAAAAAAAAATTTCTATTGATTTAAGGTCGTAAATGTAAAAAAGTAATATGTAATCCATCATAGGAGAGTAAATAAATTATAATACATTCATAGCATAGAATAGGATAATCACGTTACTAATGACAAGATGTCCAAGATACAGGAAGAGAAAAAGTTAAGTTACAAAACTAAGTATAGTACGTTACCGATTACGTAAAATAAGATTTGCACATGCACATATTTATAAATGCATAAGAAAAGGTATAAAAGAATATGTATGGCAATAAAATATAAAGAAAACTAAATGTCAAAGAACAAACATGAAGAGTTAATATTCTGATTGTATGGGCACTTAAAAAATATAAAAAATAGGCAAGGAACATAAACAAATTCTAATCTCCAATACATAAGTAAGTGCAAATTGAAACATGCAGGAAGTAACATTTAGGAAGTGTATTTCACCTATATCAGACTGATAAAGATTGAAATAAAAGGAAACATTTTAGGGTAAGGGTGGGTAAATAGTATACAACTATTACTGTATGATAGTAAAAGTATAAACAGGTGTGACTTTCAAGAGGGCTATTGAACAATATATGTTAAAAGACTTAAAATGTATCTAGCAGTTTTAATTTGTATTTGTCTAATTGTGAACAAGGGTTACAATATGAGTGAGATTGAGCATGCTGTATTTAGTAAAGCTAAAGCCATCTGCAAATGGTGAATATTACATTCATTCATTTAAACGTATCAAATAAAACTTCAGGGAAAGAAATGGTTGGACATATAACAAAAGGATTAAACAGTCTTTTCTTTTGGTGATTTTAGGCTTTCGGCTCTTTAACTTTTAGAAAAAAGTAAAACTATAAAAAGGAAACTGAAGAAAATAAATCTAACATGCATGAAGATTTAAGAATGTATTTGATGATAGGATAAAAAGTAAAGATAGACTTATCTTTAGAGCACCGTAAAGATAAAATGATGTGATAATAAAAGCAATTCCACTCACATAGCTACATACTGGATAAAATACGTAATCTCTCTGAACCTTGATTTTTTTAAATCTGTAAAGTGATGGGCTTGAACTGGACCATTACGGTTTTCCTTCTTACGTATTTATAATTTTGGACAGCCATGAGAGCACTTTTAAATAGAACACAGAATAACAAGTTTTATATAATAAAAAGTTCTAAAGTTAACTGAATTATGCAGCAGCATAGATATGTTACATTTTTATAAAAGCTACTTTCCTCTATTCAGATAAAATATTAAACAAGGAATTACCTTTTAGTATTTTCTTGTTCTTGTTCTGGGAATGGCTTCTGCTTTTTCTTGGCCTGTTCTTCCAAAAGCCAACTTTTCCTCTTCAATCCCTTCTTATGGTCTGAATTCAGGTTTACACTCTGAACAACAGCTTCGATGACATCTTGAACTGTATCAGGACCAAGGTGTAGTGCTGTTTCTTCTTCACTTTCATTCAATTTTGGGCTGACAAACTGGGTAGTCTGAAATGCTTGCATTGATACCACAGCCTGGAGGGGACATTTCCGAGGTCGACCTGGTCTGCGTTTCACAAAGTTATTTCCTGTCCTGGCCTGTCTTTGAAGTTTTTTGGCTTTTAAAATTTTATTGACATGATCCAGGTTTTTCTTGGTGGCCAAGATTTTGTCATAATTGCACATTTTCCGAGCTTGGCGCTGCATAGCTTCTACTACACTTCTCTTGATATGATGAGAGGAACAGCTGCTTGGCAACTTTTCAGAAAGGAGTGAGATGCTGTTACTGCAAGAGTCACTGGGTACTGCAGGCACTAGAAGGCTGTCTGGTTTTCCCAGGGATCGCTCTTTGCTGTGGCTATGGCCTGGACTGGAAGAAGGTGGCACAGAGGCAGATGCAATCACAGCATCAATGTTTTTCTCCAGGGGCTCTTGGTCTTCATGTTGTACCATCCGCTGCAGCAGACTATCCACAGAGTCATCCCCAGAAGAAACCAATCTTGGACTTCTAGAAGGAACTCCATTCACTAAATATTAAGAAAAAAAAACCACACAGATACAAATTAAACACAGCTAATTATTGAAATAACTTTTTACATAGCATAAAACACAAGGAATACTGGTCTATTTTTTTTTTTTAAGATTTTATTTATTTATTTTAGAGAGAGGGGAAGGGAGGGAGACAGAGAGGGAGAGAAACAGCAATGTATGGTTGCCTTTCACATGGCCCTTACTGGGGACCTGGCCTACAACCCAGGCATGTGCCCTGACGGGGAATCGAACCGGGACCCTCTGGTTCCCAGCCCACGCTCAATCCACTGAGCTACGCCAGCCAGGGTGGAATACTGCTCTATTTTTGAAAGCAAGATGAAACATCATAATACCATATGCACTTGTCTTTCACAGACAAATCAACATCTTACTTTCCTGAGTAGGGTACATTACAGTAACCATAATAAATTCAAAATTGGCCTGTATTTCCCTAATGATAGGTGAATTAAGACACAACAACAATTCCTACTCTCTGAGATGAGAAACAGAAATAAGAGTTAATTTCTTCAAAAATGAAGATCCAATTCAAGGACTTGACAGTCAAAGCAATCTTGGATCCTGGATAAAGATCTAAACTTTGAATATACTGTTTTTTTTTGGACTATAAGATGCACATTCCCCACCAAATTTGGGAGGAAAATGGGGGTGCATCTTATAGTCCGAATGTAGCTTACCTGGCTGTTCACATTTACATTGGTGAAATATTATGTTATTTATGTTATTAAATATTTTACCATTTTTTGGCTTCAAAATTTTTTTTCCAATTTTCCTCCTCTAAAATCTAGGTGTGTCTTATGGTCCAGTGCATCTTATAGTCTGAAAAATACAGTAGATGATATTGCTAGCTCAGTGCTCTTTCTGACAATGTTCTAAGTTCAAAGGTATAGAAACAAAACTCTCTTCTTAGTCAAAACTTTAAAATTAGAATAAAAAACCAACTGTACATACTAGTTAGAAAGAAAATACACTGACAGCAAGATTAGAAGATAGTGGTCTAAGATAAACCTTCTTATCTTAGTGGTCCCATGATGTGGTAATCTTTGTTTCTTCAGATACCATCCAGCAACTTTTTATGACTATAATTAATGTGGGAAATGCTCAACTTCCTCTGGCAAGCTATGTTAGTTTTACAATATTATAAAACTCAGATCATAATGGGCCACTTCCCAAAATTCCTGGTTTACTACTAATGATCATGTTATAGATTTCCAAAGTTAATAAATAAATTTCTTATCTACATGATTATAAAATATGCTATTATTCTAGATACACTTTTATAAACCCTAGGTATTCAAGATTCTAATATCATTGACTACACTGAAATTTTCTCAAATTACCTATAACTTCCTAAAAAAATCTAAAGATATTATTTAAATGCAATCCTTTTCAAAATTTAAAACTTTCAGCTACATTTTATAGTACTATTATTTAAAATCTTGCCTACACCAGACCTGGACCAAAGATCTGGATCATAAGAAGTTCCTGCAGTTGAGACAGAATGACCCAAGATAATTCTCTGTATTAATTGTAATTGTAAGATCTTTCTCCTTCCCCACTTTAAGGAGACAGGCATGAAATGCAGTTTCATTTTTTCACTGAGGTAATTTTTTTTCTGATTGCTTCCCTGTCTGTAATAGTCTGCTGTGCCCACAGAATACATTTTTCTCTATACAAGTATATTACATGATTATAAGTAAAAATGATAATACATTAAATGGTGTTAACCTTAAAAATATTCTGCCTCCACTATTTGTGATGATACACTTTGATTATCTTCCAATTACTTCAACTCCAATAAATTGATGTTTCTCTGTGTCTCCTTCAAAATCAATAAATAGAAAAACTAAAAAGTAAATGCTGTAGTTTCTCAACCTCTCTAGTTCAAGTCCCTTCAACCCTACACTCTCTCTTTGGCAATTCATTCAATTATTGTCTAAAATCTGATGGCTCATAAACCTCTATTTTATAAATATAACTTTTTTCTAGTTCTTTACTTTTGCATGTTTCATAACTTCTCAAACTCTCCATATTTACAATTTAATCATCTCCTCCTATAACCTTGCTCCTCCTTCAGATTTTCTATATCAATGAATGACATCATAAAGTCTCTAGTCCAAAAGAGACTTTAAAAGAAAGGCTACAAGAAGAGACAAAGACATTACATAATGATAAATGGAGCAATTCAACAAGAGATTATAACTCTTGAAAAGATTTATGCACCCAACACAGGAGCATCTTAATATATAAAGCAAAGGGTGTCAAAACTTTTCGTGTCTCTGGGCCACACTGGAAGAAGAGTTGTCTTGGGCCATACATTAAGTACACAAACACTAACAAAAAATCTAATAATGTTTTAAGTAAATTTACGATTTTGTGTTGGCCTGGATGCACAGCCATCCTGGGCCGCATACAGCCCGCTGGCTGTGGGTTGGACACAAGCAAATACTAATGGACATAAAGAGAGAGTCTGACAGTAATGCAGTCATAGTAGGAGACTAACACCTAAGTGATATCAATAAAGACATCTTCCAGAGAGAAAATCAGTAAGAAAACTGTGGCCCCAAATGATGACACATCAGAGCAGATTAATTTAATTAATATTTAAAAAATAATATCGACATAAGGCACCAACATATAACCATCTTTTAAAGTGCTTATGGCATATTTTCCCAGGTACACAATGTGTTAAGACACAAAAGAAGTCTCAATAAATTTAAGAATATTAAAATCATATCAAGCATCTTCTCCAACCAGAATGGTATAAAACTAGAAACCAAATGACATCGGAACATATCTTCAGACAGATATAAATGAAAACACAAGAACTTGAAATCTATGGAAAACAGTAAAAGCAGTCCTAAGAGGGAAATTCTTAGCAAAACAGACCTACCTCAAGAAACAAGAAAAATTTCAAACAATCTAACTTTACATCTAAAGGAACTGGAAAAAGAATCACAAACATGGTCAAAAGAATATAATATAGAAAATAAAAAAGAGTGGAATGGAAATAAACAAAATAAAGTCTGAACTAACAATACAAAAGATCAATGAAATCGAGGGCTTGTTCTTTGAAAAGATAAGCAAAACTGATAAACCTTTAACTGTAAATTCCTAGAAACACGCAGTCTCCGAAACTGAGTCAAGAAGAAACAGTAAATGCGAACAGACTAACTGCTGATGAAATCAAAAAGTAACTCCAATAAACAAAAATTCCTGGATTGGATGACTTTACAGATGAATTTTATCAAACAGTCAAAGAAAAACTGAACACCTGTCTAAAAACTATTCCAAAAATTTCAGAAGGAGAAAACGTTCCCAAAATTAATTTATGAGGCAGCATTACCCTGATTCGAAAACCAAAGACATTACAAACAAAGAGTTATAGGCTAATGTCCCTGATAAATATGGATGCAAATATCCTGAACAAAATATTAGCAAAACAAATTCAACAATACACTAAAAAGATCATAAACCATGATCAAGTGGGATTTATTCCTGGGAGGAAAAATGGGTTTAGTATTTGCAAATCAATTGTGATACACCACATACAGAAAATGAAAGATAAAACTCATATCATATCGCTAGTGCAGAAAAAGCATTGGACAAAATCTAGCATCCATTTATGATAAAAACTCTCAGCAAAGCAGAAATAGAGGAAACATACCTCAACACAATAAAGACAGTACATGACAAACCCACTGCTAACATTATTTTCAATGGTGAAAAGATAAAAGTGTTTTACTTAAGATCAGGAACAAGACAAGGATGTCCACTTTTACCAATTTAATTTAGTATCGGAAATCCTAGCCACAGCAGTAACACAAATAGAAATAAAAAGGCATTCAAATTGGAAAAATAGATATAAAATTATCATTATTTGTAGATGACATGACAGACCAGTTTCTAGCAAGGGTGTCCAACCTGCGGCCCAGGATGGCTATGAATGCAGCCCAATACAAAATCATAAATTTACTTAAAATCTTTTTTTTTTCTCATTAGTTTTCATTACTGTGTATTTAATGTATGGCCCAAGACAACTTTTCTTCTTCTAGTGTGGCCCAGAGATGCCAAAAGGTTGGACATCCCTGAAACTGAAAATGGATTAAAGATTTAAGTGTAAGACATAAAAGCATAAAACTCCTAGGAAAAAAGCATAGGCAATAAACTCTTTGACATCACTTTTAGTATTATTTTTTTTGTAAGACTCCTTGAGAAAGGAAAACAAAAGAAAATAACAAATGGACTACAACAAACTAAACAGATTTTGTACAGCAAAGGAAACCATCCATAAAACGAAGACAATCTACTAAATGAAAGAAGATATTTGCCAATAATACATCCAATAAGAGATTAATATCCAAAATATATAAAGAACCCATCTGATTAAAAAATGAGCAGAGGACCCAAATAGACATTTCTCCAAAGAGGACACAGTAAGGGCCAAAACACATGAAAAGATGCTCAATGTCTCTTTTCATCAGAGACAAGTAGAAATTAAAATCACAATGACATATCTATCAGAATAGTTATCACCAATATATCAGCAAACAGTAATTGCAGCAGGGATGTAGAAAAACAGTAACTTTCATATGCGGTTGCTGGGATTGTAAATTGGTATAGTAATTATGGAAAACAATATGGAGGTTCCTCAAAAAATTACAGATATAACTACAGTATGACCCAGGCATTCTACTTCCAGGTATTTAATGAAATCCAAAACACTATATTGAAAAGATATATGCATTCCTATGTTCGATGCAGTGTTATATACAATATCTAAGATATGGAGGAAACGTTAAGTGCCCACTGATAGAAAACTGGATAACGAAGATCTGGTACATATTTACAATGGCACATTACTTGCACATAAAAAGAATCAAATCTTACCATTTCTGACAACATGGATGGACTTGTAGGGTATTATACCAACTGAAATAAGTCAGACAGAGAAAGACAAAGACTCTATGATCTTACTTATGTGTGGAATCTTAAAGCATAGTATAGGGAATATAAATAATATTGCAATAGCCCTGGCTGGCGTAGCTCAGTGGATTGAGCGCGGGCTGGGAACCAGAGGGTCCCGGTTCGATTCCCAGTCAGGGCACATGCCTGGGTTGTGGGCCAGGTCCCCAGTGAGGACTATGTGAGAGGTAACCATACAGTGCTGTTTCTCTCCCTCTCTGTCTCCCTCCCTTCCCCTCTCTCTAAAAATAAATAAAATCTTTAAAAAAAAATTAAAAAAAAAAAGAATAAAAAAAATAATATTGCAATAACTATGTATAGTACCTGTTGAGTAAAAGACTTATTAGGGTTATCACTTCCTAAGTTATATCAATGTCTAATCCCTATGCAGTACACCTGAATCAAATACTGAATAATAACTTCAATTAAATAATTTTAAAGATTTTATTTATTTTAGAGAGGGGAAGGGAGGGAGAAAGAGAGGGAGAGAAACATTCATGTGTGTTTGCCTCTGGTGCATCCCCTACTGGGGACCTGTCACGCAATCCAGGCATGTGCCCTGACTGGGAATTGAACCAGTGAACTTTTAGTACACAGGCTGGCACTCAATCCACTGAACCACACCAGCCATGGTTGTAATTTAAATATTTTTAAATTAAAAAAAAAATAAAATAAAAAAAGAATGCAAGCTAAACCAAGATGGAGGACATACTGATCAAAAAATCTTACCTTTATCTCAAATGAAAATTAAATTTGCCAGGCAAATGGGCACTACCAATCTACAAGAAATCTTAATTTTTTTCTGAGTCTCATAGACAAAACAAATCTGCATGAGAGACAAGTTTAGTATGAGCTTGTGGTCAGGATCTCTCTGCAGATGTCAATCAGAACTAATGCTCTTTATTTCTGTTGAATCAAGATTTGTGAAAATTTCTAGTTCAGTAATATTTTAAGAAATGTTTTCCATAGTTTATCTAGTATTTTTAGTTTTAGGTACCAGGAAGTTTGATTGCGCTGCATATCTAATCTACCACTATACTGCTGAAAATAAAGAGCTCTAATTTACTCCAATGCCACCTAAATTGCAACACTTCTTTCTCCCTCTCATTACTAAATTGCTCAAGCTCTACACCTACAAACTAGTTTTTTTAAAAAAAATCATTATCTCAATCATTTGACAATGTCCAAACCTTTCTTGATTTCTTTATGACATGTGACATTAACAAGCTTCTAAGACATGTACTCTCTGATTTTTCTATTAAAAAATCTATTTACAATTTTATGTCATTCACTTATATTGTTTCCTCGACTTCCTTTTCAAATGCTAATATTTCTTAAATCTTCATCCCTGCCATCTTCTCAATACATTTTCTATTAGGGCAATCTCATTCACTGACATTCAAATTTATATACGTATTGCTAGATCAGTATCTCTACTATGTCTCTCAAACTATAAACCACTACTTCCAAATGGCCATCCAACATCTCCACCTCAATAAACTGAAGCCAGTTCAATTCAGCATATTCAAACCTGAAGCCATTCTCTGTGTTTATGTATTTGTTTTGCCACAATCCATTCTCCACACTGTAATGTTTCAGCATTTTCCTAAAATGCCAATGTGGTACACTGTATCATCACTCATAAATATTTTGTTGCCCCTCCTTCAATAGGATTATAAATTCATGCCACTTTAAGATTTACCCTCATGACTTGCTTTGGGATTGAAATGTGAGAAGAAACATGTTACTTTGGCAGAAATTTTAAAGAGTCAACAAGTATTGGGTTGGCCAGAAAGTTCTTTTGGTTTTTTTCATAACATGGCTCTAAGTAGGGCTTAGTTGTCATTAATTTCATTCGAAACAATTTTGTTAGATTGTATTGTGACAGCTGTCACATCAGCATTTATATTTGTTGTTGTTTTATTACGTTTGCCCTATTTCCCATCTATCATTCTCATCTTCCCAACTCACTGTCCTCTCCCACAGTCAACCCTGTAATCCATGTCCATTGTTCATTTATACTTGTTGCTTAAAAAGGCCCTTCTCTTTCTTTCTTCCCTTACCCCCCTCCCCCATTCCCTCTGGTCCCTGTCAGTCTATTCCTTGTTTCCATGTATTTGGTGTTATTGTACTCATTTGTATGGTTCATTAGGTTCCACTTATAAGCTGAGATCATATGGCATTTGTCTTTCACCATCTGGCTTATTTCACTTAGCATAATACTCTCCAGTTCCCCCCACACTGTCATGAAGGATGGGAATGACTTCTTTATTTTTGTTGCGTAGTATTCCACTATTTAAATGTACCACTTTTTAGTGATAAACTCATTTTCTGATGGGCACTTGGGCTGATTCCAAAACTTGGCTATTATAAATAATGCTGCTATGAAAATAGGGGTGTATAGCTTCTTTTGAATTGGTGTTTCAGCACTCTTACGGTTAATCCCAGCAGTGGAATAGCTGGATGACTAGGCAGTTACATTTTTAGTTTTCTCAAAAAATACCATACTGTTTTCCATGGTGGTCGTACCTCTCTGCATTCCCACAAACACTGCACTAGGGTTCCCTTTTCTCTGCATACTCCCCAGCACTGTTGTTTGTTGACTTGTTAATGATGGCCATTCTGACAGGTGTGAGGCGGTATCTCACTGTGGTTTTAATTTGCTTCTCTCTGCTGGCTAGTGACGCTGAGCAACCTTTCATAAGCCTATAGGCCCTCGGTTCTCCTTGGAGAAATGTCTGTTCAGGTCTTTTACCCATTTTAAAATTGGATTGTTTGTCTTCCTGGCATTGAGACATATGAGTTCCTTATATATGTTGGAGATCAAAACCTTGTCTGAAGTATCACTGGCAAGTATCTTTTTCCATACAGTTGGTTCCTTTTTCATTTTGATGATGATTTCCTTAGCTGTGAAGCTTTTTAATTTGATGAAATCCCACTTCTTTATTCTTTCCCTTATTTCCTTTGCCCTAGAGGATGTATCAAGAAAAACACTGCTGCATGGGATATCTGAAATTTTACTGCCTATGTGTTCCACCAGAACTTTTTATGGTGTTGTGGCTTATATTTAAGTCTTTTATACATAGAGTATTTATTTTTGTATATGGTGTAAGTTGGTGATGGGTTTAATTTTTTAAAGTATATTTTAATGATTATGCTATTACAGTTCTCCCAATTTATTCCCCTTTATCCCCCTACTCCACACCCCTCAACCCTCCAGCATTCCCAACCCTCTAGTTCATGTCCATGGGTTCTGCATATAACTTCCTTGAGTTGTTTCCTATACCATTTTCGGCTGCTCCCCATCTACGCTATCCCTACCAATTGTGCTTGTTATTCTGTTCCCTCCTATGCCTCCTCTTCTTGCCCCTAGTGAAAACCCTCCATGTGATACCCATTTCTATGATTCTTCTCCTGTTCTAGTTGTTTACTTAGTTTTTGTTTTCATTGTTTTTTTAAAAAAGATTTTATTTATTTATTTTTAGAGAGAGGAGAAGAGAGAAAGAGCAATGTATGGTTGCCTCTCACATGGCCCTCACTGGGGACCTGGCCTGCAACCCAGGCATGTGCCCCAACTGGGAATCGAACCGGGACCCTCTGGTTCCCAGCCCGAGCTCAATCCACTGAGCTACACCAGCCAGACTATTTTCGTTGTTTTTTTTTCCTTTAGGTTCATTTATTGATAGTTGTGAGCTTGCTGTCCTTTTACTGTTCACAGTTTTTGATCTTCAGTTTCATAGAGAAGTCTCTTTACCATTTCATAAAATAAGGGCTGGGTGATAATGAACTCCTTTAACTTGACCTTATCTTGGAAGAACTTTATGTGCCCTTCTATTCTAAATGATTGATTGCCTGGATAGAGTAATCTTGGATGTAGGTCCTTGCCTTTCAGGACTTTGAATACTTCTTTCCAGCCCCTTCTTGCCTGTAAGGTTTCTTCTGAGAAAACAGGTGATAGTCTTAGGGATACTCCTTTGTAGGGAACTGTCTTCTTTCCTTTTGCTGCTTTTAAGATTCTCTCTTTATCTTTAATCTTGGGTAATTTGATGATGTGTCTTGGTGTGTTCCTGTTTGGGCCCAACTTCTTTGGGATTCTCTGAGCTTCCTAGACTTCCTGGAAGTCTATTTCCTTTGCAAGACTGGGGAAGTTTTCCTTAATTATTTGTTCAAATAAGTGTTCAACTTCCTGCTCTTCTCCTTCTTGCACCCCTAAAATTCGGATATTGGAATGTTTGAATTTGGCTCAGAGGTTCCTAAGCCTCTCTTCAGTTTTTTTGAATTCTTGTTTCTTCATTCTGTTCCATTTGGAGGTTTATTTCTTCCTTTTGTTCCAAATCGTTGATTTGAGTCCTGGTTTCCTTCCTGTTACTGTTGGTTCCCTGAATATTTTGCTTTATTTCACTTCGGGTATACTTTATTTGTTCTTTCATTTTTCAACTGAACTCCAATAGCTCTGTGAGCATTTTGATTACGGGGCTTTGAACTCTCCATCAGATAGGTTGGCTATGTCCTCATCACCAACTCTCACTATGAAATTTTGCTCTGTTCTTTCATTTGTGCAATATTTCTCTGTCTTGGCACACCTGTTAAGTTGTAAGAGAGTGGGGCCTTAACTATTCACCTGGGCAGGGCAAACTCCTTGCTTTGGCACTGTCTGTGGGGGAGGGGACAAAGAGGGAACAATGCAGCTCACCAGATCGGCTCTAGGCCCACTTTCCAATGAACCCTCGTGTGAGACTGGGAGTTTCTCTCACTGTGGCAACCCTCACCGTAGTCCACAGTCACCTCTCAGACTCAGTTTCCCGATCAGGCAGCCCCACCCGCACGGTCTGCCACCTTGGCGCAGGTACTCTCTGTCTTACTGGTCTGGTTGGTGTGTTGACTGTGTTGACTGTCTCTTTAATTCCCTGGTTGTCAGAGTTCCACGCAGTTTGATTTTCGGGCACTTCTGGTTGTTCATTGATTTTAGATTGGTTGTTATCCTCCTTTTGGTTGTATGAGGAAATGACGGGTTTCCACCTGCACCTCCATCTAGGCTAGAATTTTCGAGACTCATTTTTATCCATGTAGCTGTCCAGATCTCCCAACAACATTTGTTGAAGAGACTGTTTTTACTGCTCCTGTCCTGTCCTCTTTGTCAAATATTAATTGTCCAGAGACTTGGGTTTATTCCTGGGCTCTCTATTCTGTTCCATTGATCTATATGTTTGTTCTTATGCCAGTACCAGACTTTTCACTACAGTGACCTTGTAATACAGTTTTATATCAGGTATTGTGATCCCTCCTACTTTGTTCTGCTTTCTCAAAATTGCTGCGGCTATTTGGGATTGTTTATGATTCCATATAAGTTTTTGAAATGTTTGTTCTGTATCTGGGAAATACGTAATTGGCATTTAAAAAAAATTTTTTTTTAAGATTTTTTATTTATTTTTTTTAGAGAGAGGGAAAGGGAGGGAGACAGAAAGGGAGAGAAACAGCAATGTGCGGTTGCTCCTCACATGCCCTCACTGGGGACCCGGCCCGCAACCCAGGCACGCGCCCCGACCGGGAATCGAACCGGGACCCTCTGGTTCCCAGCCCGCGCCCAATCCACTGAGCTACACCAGCCAGGGCAAGATTTTTTATTTTTATTTTTTATTTCTTTTTAGAGAGAGGGGAAGGGAGAGAGACAGAGAGGGAGAGAAACAGCAATGTATGATTGCCTCTCACATGGCCCTCACGGGGACCTGGCCTGCAACCTAGGCATGTGCCCTGACTGGGAATCGAACCGAGACCCTTTGGTTCCCAGCCCGCGCTCAATCCACTGAGCTACACCAACCAGGGCCGTAATTGGCATTTTAATTGGGATTGCATTGAATCTATAGATAGCTTTGAGTAGTATGGACATTTTGATCATGTTGATTCTTCCAATCCATGAACACAATATAAGCTTCCATTTATTTATGTCTTAATTACTTTCTTCAGTGTTGTATAGTTTTCTGAGTACAGGTCTTTTACCTCCTTGGTTACGTTTATTCCTAGGAACATTGTTTTTCTCGTTGCTATGTCAAATGAGATTTTTTCCTAATTTCCAATTCTCATATTTCATTGTTGGTGTACAAAAATGCCTTTGGATTTCTGAATATAGAATTTGTATTCTGGTTTTTTTTTTTTTTTTTTTTTTGCCAAATTCACTTATTAGGTAGAGTATATTTTTGGTGGAGTCTATAAGACTTTTTGTGTACACTATCAGGTCATCTGAAAACAATAACAGTTTTGCTTCCTCCTTTCCAATTTGTATGCTTTTTATTTTCTTTTCCTGTCTGATTGCTGTGGCTAGGACCTCCAATACTACATTGAACGAAGTGGTGAAAGTGGACACCCTTGACCTGTTCCTGATCTTAGTAGGAAAGCTCTTAGTTTTTACCCATTGGGTATGATGTTGGTTGTAGGTTTTTCATATATGGCTTTTATTATGTTGAGATATGCTCCCTCTATTCCCAATTTGCTGAGTGTTTTTAATCATACATGGGTGTTGTACCTTATCAAATACTTTCCCCACATCTATCGATATGATCATGTGACTTTGTCTTTCTTTTTGTTTATGTGATGTATTACATTTATTGATTTGCGAATATTGTACGATCCTTGCATCCCTGGGGTGAATCCCACTTGGTCATGGTATAAGATCTTTTTAATGTATTGCTGCATGCAGTTTGCAAATATTTTGTTGAAGATTTTTGTGTCTATGTTCATCAGTGATACTGGCCTGTAATTTTCTTTGTCGTTTCTTTATCTGGTTTTGAGATTAGGATGATGCTGGCTTGTTAAAAAAGAGTTTGGGAGTCTTCTGCCTTCTTGGATTTTTTTGAATAGTCTGAAGGATAGCGTTTAGTGCTTCCCTAAATGTTTTGTCAAATTCTCCTGTGAAATCATGTGGTCCAGGGCTTTTGTGTGCTGGGCATTTTTTGATTACTGCTTTGATATAGCCAGCTGTTATCGGTCTCTTCAGGCTTTCTGCTTCTTCATTTGTTTTTAGAGGATTATATTTTTCTAGAAATTTGCCCATTTCACCCAGGTTTTCAAATTTCTTGGCATATAGTAGTTCATAGTAATTTCATAATGATCCTTTGTATTTCTGTGGCTATCAGTTGTAATCTCTCCTCTTTCATTTCTGATTTTATTTATTTGGGTCCTATCTCTTTTTTATGAGCCTGCTTAAAGTGTTCTCAATTCAACCAACTCCTGAATTTATTAATTCTTTGAATAGTTCTTTTTTAAAATTTATTTTATTTCTAGACAGAAGGGAACGGAGGGAGAAAGAGAGGGAGAGAAACATCAATGTGTGGTTGCCTCTCACGTGGCCGTCATTGGGGACTTGTCCTGCAACCCAGGCATGTGCCCTGACTGGGAATCAAACCGGCGACCCTTTGGTTCACAGCCCACGCTCAATCCACTGAGCTACACCAGCCAGGGATAATCCTTTGAATTGTTCTTTTAGTGTCTATGCTATTTAATTCTGCTCTGATCTTGATTATTTCCTTCCTTCTACTCGCTCTGGGCTTTGTTTGTTGTTGTTCTATCAGTTCTTGTAGATATAGATTTAGGTTGTTTATTTGAAATGTTTCTATCTTTTTTTAGGTAGGCCTGTATCGGTATGAACTTCTCTCAGGACTGCCTTCACTGTGTCCCATAAGTTTTAGATTGTTTTGAGTTTATTTTCATTGGTTTCCAGAAATTTTTTGATTCCTCCCTTCATCTCATTCTTAACCCATTCATTGTTTAATAGCATGCTATTCAATCTCTACAGATTTGATTGCTTGAATTTTTTTCTTGAGGTTCATTTCCAGTTTTAGTCCCTTGTGGTCTGAGAAAATGCTTGATATGATTTCACTTTTATAAATTTGTTGACAATTGTTTTGTATCCTATCACGTGTTCTATCTTTGTCAATGTTCCAGGTACATTTGAAAAATATATATATTTTGCTTCTTTAGGGTGAAAGGTTCTGTATATAACAAATAAGGCATTTGATCTTGAGTGTTGTTCTATGCCACCATATCCGTGTCGAATCTTTGCTTCGAAGATCAATCCATTGTTGACAATGGGGTGTTAAAATCCCCTAATATGATGTGTTGCTGTTGATATCTTTACTGAAGTCCTACAAGATCTTCTTTATGTATTTTGGTGCTGCTATGTTGGGTTCATGTATGTTTACAAAGATTAAATCTTCTTCATGTATTATTACCTAAAGTATTATATAGTGTCTCTGTCTCTTTTCATGGACTTTGTTTTAAAATCTATGTTGTCTGATATAAAGACTGCTGCCCTATTATTTCTTTCAGGTCTGTTTGCTTGGAATATTTTGTTCCATCCCTTCACTTTCAGTCTGTGTAGATCTTTTGTTGTTAGGTGAGTCTCTTGTACACAGAATACATGTGGGTCATGTTTTCTTACCCATTCAGCTACCTCATGTCTTCTGATTAGAGTATTTAATACATTTACCCTTAAGGTCATTACTGATAGGTACTTACTGATTGCCATGTTCTCCTTTGTACCTATGTTACTCTCTCTATTTCTTCTTCTTTTTACATTTTGTTTTTACATTTTTATTTTACTTTTAGAAAGAGAAGAGAAGGAGAAAGAGAGCGAGAGAGAGAGAAACATCAATGTGTGGCTACCTCTCACGCACTCCTACTAGGGACCAAGCCCATAACCCAGGCATATGCTCTGACTTGGAATTGAATTGGCGACCCTTTGGTTCACAGGTCTGGGCTCAATCCACTCAGCTACACCAGCCACAGCTATTTCTTCTTCTTCTTAAAGAAGTTCTTTTAGTATCTCTCAGAGGGCTTTTTGGGTAGAAATATATTGTTTTACCCTTTTGTTGTTGTTATTGCATGGGAAGGTCTTTATTTCTCCTTCCTCTTAAAAAGAGACTCTTGCTGGGTAGAATAGTCTTGGTTACAGGTCTTTGCTTTTCATTACTCAGAGTATTTCTTGCCTTTCCTTTCTGGCTTGAGTTTCTTCTGAGTAATCAGCTGAGAGCCTTAATGGGACTCCCTTTTGTGCTACTAGTTGTTTCTCCCTTGCTGCCTTTAATATTCTTTGTCTTTAACTTTTGCCATTTTTTATTATTGTGTGTCTTGGAGTGTGCCTGTTTGGATTCATCTTTATTGGGACCTTCTGTGCTTCCTGGACTTGTATGACTTTTTTCTCTCATCATGTTAGGGAATTCTTCTGTCATTATTTTTTTTTTAATATATTTTTTTAAGATTTTATTTTTATTTATTTTTAAAGAGAAGGGAAGGGAGGGAGAAAGACAGGGAGAGAAACAGCAATGTATGGTTGCTTCTCACATGGCCCTCACGGGGACCTGGCCCGCAACCCAGGCATGTGCCCTAACTGGGAATCGAACCGGGACCGCCTGGTTCCCAGCCCGCACTCAATCCACTGAGCTACACCAGCCAGGGCCTGTCATTACTTTTTGAAACAGGTTATCTGTGCCTTGTTCTTCTTCTTCTAGTAATCCTGTTATATGGACATTATTACATTCCATGTTTTTCGGCAGCTCCCTTAAACCCTCGTAATTCTTTTTGAGTCTTTGTTCATTTTCTTGCTTTGTCTAGAAACTTTCTTCTACATTGTCCTCCAGCTTGCTTATTCAATCCTCTGCTTCATTTAGCCTGCTTTTAATTCCTTTTACTGTGTTCTCTAATTCAGAAGTGTATTCTTCGTATCTATGTCCTTTTTAATGCTGATGTACTTTGCAGAAAGTTCCTAGCAGCTTCCCTGTTTCTTTCTAGTTCTCACTGTGCTCATTGAGCTTCCTCATAACCATTATTTTGAACTCAATATCTGATAGTTTACAAGTCTGTATTTCATTTAGCACTTTTTCTGGGGATTCCTTCTTTCCTTTCAATTGGGGGTTCTTTGTCTCCCCATTTTAGGGGACACACTTTTTGTTTCTTTCTGCTTCTCAGATTGACCTACTTTGACTTTGTGGTAGGAGACCTGTGGAATTCAGTGGTTCAGTCTCTTTAATCTCCTAAACTTGATGCTCTTGGGATGCCCTTTATGTGGTTTATGTTGGCTCTCTGGTTTTAACTGTTGCTGGGTCGTTCGTTAGTGGACTCTTTCCTCAATGGGCTGACAGTCACTCTGCCCACCACGTCTTGTATGCTGTTGTGAAGGTAAATTGTTTTATTCTTCGTTAATCTGTCTCTGGTGATATCAGTGGTGTCCTAGTGTGGCTTTAGGCATCCTGTTCGAGACTAACAGGGATTCACCATAAGTGACTGACTCCTTCAGTTGTTAATCCAGTCACTCTGTAACCAGCAGTCAGGCTTAAGCACCACAGAGAGGGGCAGAATAATTTCTGTTGGTGGGGCTACTATTTCCCCTCAGGCTGATGACACTCAGAGGGGGGCGGTCTGCCCAAGAAAGATGGCATTTGCAGTATAGGAGATGACTCAGAACCAGAATCTTGGCAGGTGCTCTCTCAGTTATCTCACCGAACCAGTGTCCCCAATCTGTCCTCAAGCATCTTTAATCTACTCTGCCCTCCCTAGGCCAGAGTCCACGGTTAAGTGGCTGCAAAATTTATGAAAAGTTATGGTTGGTACTTTAAAAGGGTCTCTGGATCTTCAGTTGCCTGTCCCTGGCACAGAGAAATCCTGCTACTTGTTGCAGCTGGATGTTATCTGGGAAATTTTCGGGATCTGATGCTGTATGCTGGGGAGCCCAGCTTTGCGTTTAGACCGCACACTTCTCAGGGGGGTTACCTGGGCTGCTGAAATAGTCCTCCAGCACTTCAGCTGCTGCCCGTAGGAGTCCAGCCAACCCTCTCACATCTCTTCCACACTCCGTACCAGTCACACTGTGGTGAAACTGTTTCTTCTGTCTGTCCGTGGTTATAAGCGTTCTCTGCCACTATTGTTGAGTTGTTTATTCCTGATAATTTCTCCACAATTTAGGTATAATTCCAGATTGGTCCTGGGAGGAGGTTAGTATAGCTTCCACTAACTCCTCTGCCATCTTGGATCTCTCAGCTTGCATATAAAAAATCTTATTTAAATTGGTGAATTTTTTGGTAGCCATTTTAATACTGAAGACGAAAGAAGATATGCAACATTTTTAGCATATTAGCCTTTATTATTTCAAGAAAGGTAAAAACACAACAGAAACACAATAAAAGATAGGTGCAGTGTTTGGAGAAGGTGCTGTGATTAATCAAACGTGTCAAAAGTGGTTTGTGAAGTTCTGTACTGGAGAATTCTTGCTGGATGATGCACCATGTTTCAGAAGACCAGTTGAAGCTGATAGCAATCAAATTGAGATGTTAAATGAGAACAATGTTATAATAACCTGGTAGATAGCCAACATACTCAAAATACTCAAATCAATAAAGTTATTGGTGAAAATGAGAAATGTGTCTTTCATTTTACATAAAAAATTGAACGGACTTTTTTTCCAATCCAAATGTTTACTACGTCCATCTTCCACAAGATAAGCAACATTCCAGACAGAGGTCACTCTGTCAGACATAATGCTAGAGCAAAAATAACATGGAACAGAATCATGTTCAAAACAGAGCAGAAACAAAAAATAAGCCTTTGTGCCTTGGCTGCTGCAGCTCAATTGGTTGGAGCATTGAAAGGCCTCAAAACTGAAAGTTCGACAGTTTGATTCCCAGTTGGAGCACATGCCTGGGCTGCAGGGTCAATCCCCTCTTAGGGCACTGTGAGAGGTGACCAATCAATGGTTCTCTCCCACCCACCCTCCCCCACCTTACTCTCTGTCAAAAATCAATGAATCTGCCCTCGAATAAGAATTTTGAAAAATAAGCCTTTGTTGTTTTAAGCTATTGAAAGTAGCTTTTGGATATTTTTAGCTTTATATTTTTGGATATTTTTAGCTTTATATTTTTGGATATTTTTAGCTTTTAAAAACTAGTATATTCTGAGACAAAAACATAAAAATGGTCCAAATGACAGAACAGTTCAAAGCTCCAGAAAAAAATATAACTAAGTGATGAAGAGATAGCCAACCTATCAGATATACAATTCGAAACACAGGTTACCAGTATGCTCCAAGAACTCACTGGGTACTCCAACAGCATAAAAAAGACCCGGGCAGCAATGAAAGTCACTTTATGTGAAATAAAGAAAAATCTGCAGGGAACCAACAGTGATAGGAAGGAAACCAGAACTCAAATCAACGGTTTGGGGCAAAAGGAACAAAGAAACATTCAAGCAGAACAGAATGAAGAAATAAGAATTCAAAAAAATGAGGAGAGGTTGAGGAACCTCCAGGACATCTTTAAATGTTCCAACATCCGAATCATAGGGGTGCCAGAAGGAGAAGAGGAAGACTAAGAAATTGAAAACTTCTTTGAACAAATAATTAAGGAAAACTTCCCCAGTCTGGCAAAGAAAACAGATTTTCAGGAAGTCCAAGAAGCTCAGAGAGTCCCAAAGAGGTTGGACCCAAAGAGGAACACACCAAGGCACATCATAATTACATTAGCCAAGATTAAAGATAAGGAGAGAATCTTAAAAGCTGCAAGAGTTACCTACAAAGGAACTCCCAAGACTATTAGCTCACTTCTTAAAAAAACCTTATAGGCAAGAAGGGGTAGAAAGAAGTATTCGAGGTCATGAAAGGCAAGGACCTACATCCAAGATTACTCTATCCAGCAAAGCTATCTTTAGAATAGAATGGCAGATAAAGTGCTTCCCAGATAGGGTCAAGTTAAAGGAGTTCATTATCACCTAGCCCTTGTTATATCAAATGTTAAAGGAACTTAGTCTAAGAAAAAGAAGATAAAAAATATGAATACTAAAATGACAACAAACTCACAGCTATTATCAACTGAACCTAAAATAAAAACAAATTAAGCAAACAACTAAAACAGGAATAGAATCACAGAAATGGAGATCACATGGAGGGTTATCAAGTGAGGCAGTGGGAGGGGGAGAGAGGGGGAAAAGGTACAGAGAATAAGTAGCATAAATGAGAGGCAGAAAATAGATAGAGGGAGGTGAAGAATAGTATAAGGAATGTAGAAGCCAAAGAACTTACATGTATCACCCATGGACATGAACTAAAGCAGGGGAATGTGGGCGGGAGGGGGTGTGCAGGATGGAAGGGAATAAAGGGGGGATAACGAGCCAACCGTAATAGCATAATCAATAAAATATATTTTTAAAAAACCTAGTATATTTTGATTTATACAAAATATCAAACTTTTGCATTTATTCATTTTTAGACACAGGGGAAAGGAGGTAGAGCGAGAGGGAGAGAAACATTGAAGCAAGAAAAAAGCACTGATATGTTTTCTCTCCTACACACCGCAAGGAGGGACCAAACCCATAACCCCAACATGTGCCGTGACTGGGACTCAAACCAGCTACCTTTTGCTTTGTGGGACGGCATGCAACCAACTATGCCACACCAGCCAGGGATCAAATTATTTCCATTTTCAAAATCCTTCAATGGTTCCTAACTCCTTTACCTTCAAATGAAACAAACATAGCATATGTGATATAGTTCCCTATTACATTTACAGGTTCATTTTCAACCAGCATCATAAAATACCCCTTGGACATTAAAATATGAAATGATTTGTTGCTTTCTAAAAACACCATTCCTTTTTATGGTTTTGTGCCTCTGACTGGACATTCTGTTGTCAGTGTGTTAAATACATTCTTATCCTTTATTTTGTCCTACTAGTCTCAACAAACTATAGTAGTATATGTGGCACATCTTTAGCGATGTGTTCATTAGTCATCCTAAGTACTTAGTGCTGTTAGTTTCTCTGTGTGTCTTAACATTTAGTGTTCTGCTCTTTTAGAGAATTTAACATAATTTCCATTGGTGGTTATGTCCAAAATCACTGAGGGCGGGAACCTTACCTTATTCATGTTTGTATACCCAGTGATCAGTACTTATAGGAACTCCAATAAAGTTACTTGAATGAATAAAACAGTCTTATGCTAAGAAAAATTTTATGGATATAGATATTACTTCTTTTGTTTCCTAAAGTAAAATATTTTCTTCATTGGATATGTGTCTTATTAAAATCTCAGTTTTTCAGGAGTTGGCAAGCTTTATCTATAACAACTGGACAGTGAGAGAGGTGGACAAAGGTATGGGAGGATAAACAGCAATGAATGGAGACTTCACTTGGGGGTGAACAAGCAATACAGTGTTCAGATTATACATTTTAGAATTGTGCATCTGGAACCTGTATAATTTTTTAATCCAGTGTCACCCCAACAAATTTTATGAAAGGGAAAACACAAAAGACCATACAATAAGTATTTTAGACTTTTGAGGATACATGATATATCACATATACTTTTTACTTTCCTGTTAAACAACGCTTTAAAAAATGTATAAACATAAGGGAAAATACCACCTAAAAACAACAGCAATATCAATGACAAGTAAACAAGTATTAATAAAGGTGGAAAGAGAGTAATAATATTATAAGAAAAAAATAATATGAGATGAGTAAAGCAAAAATGACTGTGAGAAGATAGAGAGGAGAAGTAAGAGTATTTTTACTTCTGTGGGTTTTATGTGTTGCTTTGTTTTTTTTTGGTCATTACTCTACAACAACATAAAAGGCGTAATAGGGGTTGAGACTCTCAGCCTCATTGCAGAGACAAGAAGCCACCAACAAATGGTCCAACAACAATAAAACCCAAATACAACAGGAAAGCCCATATTAACTGCATAAAGAGCATCCCTATAGCATCCAGCATAGGAAATCAGGGAGACTGCACCACTGACTCCCACAAGACTCCTAGCACATAAGATGACTGTACAAAGACAGAGTCAAGGTAGATCAATCTCATATGTATAAATAACCCCCCAAAAGTCAGCTGAAATGAGGAGACAAAGAAACAACCCCCAATCAAAAGGAAAAGAGGAATCACCAGAAAAGGAGCAAAATGAAATGAGGCAAGCAATGTATCAGACACAAGAGTTCAAAGTAATGGTTACAAGGGTGCTGAAGGAACTTAGTGAGAATTATAAGAAACTTTATGGGAACTACAAGGAACTTAGTGGGAAATACATCAGTATGAAAAAGGACACAGAAATTATGAATACGAACCAGGTGGAGATGAATAATATAATATTTGAATTAAAGAATACAGTAGAAAGAATTAAAAACAGGCTAGATAAACCAGAGGACTGAATCAGTGAATTAGAAGTCATGGTAGAAAAAACCATCCATTAAGAGGAACAAAACAAAAAAAAACTTAAAAAGAATGCGGAAAATTTAAGGGAGCTTTGGAACAATATGAAATGTAACAACATTCACATCATAGGAATACCAGAAGGAGAAGAAGAGGAGCAAGGGTTAGATAATCTATTTGAATAAATAATAACAGAAAACCGCTGTAACCTGGGGAAGGAAAAAGTCACACAGCCCTGGCTGGTGTAGCTCAGTGGATTGAGTGCTGGCCTGCAAACCAAAGGGTTGCTAGTACAATTCCCAGTCAGGGCACAAGCCTGGGTTTTGGCCAGGTCCCCAGTACGGGGTATGTGAGTGGCAACCACACACTGATTTCTCTCCCTCTATGTAAAGAAAAGCAAATAAAATTGGTTTATAAAAAGAACGAAAAAGAAAAAGCCACGCATGTTCAGGAAGCACAGAGAGTCCCAATCAAGAAGAACCCAAAAAAGGGCCAGTCCAAGACACATCAATACTAAAATGGCAAAATATAAAGATAAAGAGGCCGTCTTAAAGGCAGCAAGGCAGAACAGTTAGTAACAAACAAGGGAGCGCCAATAAGAATATCAGCTAATTCCTCAACTGAAACACTACAAGGCAGAAGGGACTCACACAAAGTATTTGAAGTAATAAAAAGTAAAAATGTACAACCAAGACTATTTTACCTAGTAAGGCTTTCATTTAAAATGGAAGGCGAAATAAAGAACTTCCCAGATTTAAAAAAAGGCTAAAGGAGAACATTTTCCCTAAAGAAACACTGTAACAGATGCTAACACGACTTCTTTAAGAAGAAGAAGACAAGAAGACAAAGATGAAGAAGACGACAAAGACAGATGAAGACGATGAAGAAGGAGAAGAGGAAAACACAAGTACAAGCAAGAAAATTGCCATGAGTAAGTACCTATCAGTAATAACCTTCAATGTAAATGGATTAAATGCTCCAATTAAAAGACTCGTGGTAGCTGAATGGATAAGAAAACATGACAAACGTATATGCCGTCTACAAAAAACACACCTCAGAACAAAAGATTCACAAGGGCTGAAAGTAAAGGGACAGGCAAATATACAAGAAAAAAAAGCTGGGTAGCAATACTTATATCAGACAAAATAGACTTCAAAACAAAGGCCGTAACAAGAGAGAAAGAAGGTCAATACATAATTCCTGAGGGAGTAGTCCAACAAGAGGATACAACCCTAGTAAACTTATACGTACCCAACAAAGGAAATCTTGAAGGACTTCAAGAAAGAGATGGACAGCAATACAGTAACTGTAGGAGATTTTCACACCCCATTGTCAAAAATGGACATATCTTCCAGACATAAAACCAACAAGGATATAGTGTCATTAAATGACTGTCTAGATCAATGAACTTAATTGATATTTATAGAACATTTCACCCCAAAGAAGCAAAATATACATTATTCTCAAATACACATGGATCATTTTCAAAGTTAGACTACTAGGTGGGACATAAAACAAGACTTAACAAATTCAAGAAAACTGAAATCACATCAAGCATATTTTCAGATCACAAAGGCTTGAAACTAGAAACCAACCTCAAAAAAAGGTTCAAAAACATTCAAATAAATAGAGGCTGAATACCATGCTATTAAATAACAAATGTATTAACAATGAGATCAAGGAAGAAATCAAAAAGTACCTGGAAACAAATGAAAATAAACACACAACAACCCAAAACCTATGGGACACAGTGAAAACGGTCCTGAGAGGGAAGTTCATAGCAATACAAGCCTACCAAGAAAAGATCGAAAAATCTCAAATAAACAACTTAACCCTACATCTAAAAGAACTAGAAGAGCAGCAACAAACAAAGCCCAGAGCAAGTAGAAGGAAGGAAATAATCAAGATCAGAGCAGAATTAAATGACAGAGACCAAAAAAACAACTCAAAAGATCAATGAATCCAGGAGCTGGTTCTTTGAAAAGATAAACGAAACTGACAAACCTTTAACCAGACTCATGAAGAAAAAAAGAGGCCCAAATAAATAAATCAGAACGAAAAAGGAGATGTAACAACTGACATGTCATAAATACAAAGGATTGTAAGAAATTACTATGAACACAACTATATGCTAAGAAATTGGATGACCTGAGTGAAAGGGATAAATTTTTACAAACATACAATGTTCCAAAAGTGGACCAGGAAGAAGCACAAAACCTGAATACACTGAAAATAATTAGAGTAACTGACAGAGTAATCCAAAAACTCCTGGGAAACAAAAGCCCTGAACCAGATGGCTTCATAGGCGAATTTTACGAAACACTGAAAGAACTAACACCTGTACTTCTCAGGCTATTCAAAAAAATTCAAGAAGAGGGAGGAATCCCATACTCTTGTTACAAGGTCAGTATTATCCTAATTCTAAAACCAGGTGAAAACACAACAAAGAAAATTACAGGTCAATATCTATGGAGAACATATATGCCACAATCCTCAGCAAACCATTAGCAAACTGGATCCAGCAATACGGTAAAAAGATCATACACCACGATCAAATGGGATTTATTCCAGGGATGCCAGGATGATACAATATTCACAAATCAATGACAAAAAGAAAAGACAAAAATCACACAATCACATGAACAGATGCACCAAACGCATTCGGTAAAATCTAGAACCTGTTTATGATAACAACATACAGCAAAGTGGAAGAAGAGGGAGCATACCTAAATATAATAAAGGCATACACGAAAAATCAATTGCCAACATCATACTCAATGGGCAAAAACTAAAACAGTTTCGTTTAAGATCACGAACAAAATGAGGGTGTCTACTTTCACCACTCTCATTCAACATAGTACTGGAAGTCCTGACATTGATCAGACAAGAAGAAATAAAAGACATCTAAATTGGAAAGGAGGACGTAAAACTATCATTATTCACAGATGATATGATAGTGTATATAGAAAACCTCACAGGCTCCACCAAAAGAACTACTCGACTCTTACGTGAATTGAACAGAGTAGCAGGATACAAAGTCAATATTCAAAACTTAATGGCATTTTTGTACACCAACAATGAATTATCAGAATGAGAAACTAAGAAAAAACACCATTTACTAGAGCAACAAAAATAAAATAAAATAAAATACCTAGGAGTAAATTTAACCAAGGAAGTAAAAGACCTATACTGGAGAAACCATAAAAACCTGAATAAAAGGACTTCCTAAGATGGCAGCATAGGTGAATGCACCGTACTGCCTCGCACAACCAAACAAGGGGAAAAAAAAGAAATATACACATCCAAACACAGCCAGATCAGACAGAAAATCATATTGAGAGGAAGTCCGACAACCAAGGAATTAAAGAAGATACATTCATCAAGTTTGGTGAACCAGAAGGTGTAGAGCGAAGGGAGAGTGCTCGGCGACCCCTCGGCGAGCAGGTGAGCAGACGGCAGGTCTGCGGTTGGAGGGGCGGTCTCTGCGGGGCTGAAGCACACCCAGACGGGGACCGACTGAAGCTCGGTCTGCGCCCGGCTCCCACCGACCCGGAGCGACCCCCGGAGTCAGCGCAAAGGGGCCCAAAGTGCTTGCAGGAGGCGGTGTGGGTGCGGAGAGCGGAGAAGGCGCCATTGTGCGCACAGGCCCCGCCCCCAGAGGCTTCGGTCCCAGCACAACTACCGGGAACTTCCCTGCACAGGGGATCCCCAAGACTCCGCCCCCCTTACAGTAACAGGTTCACCGAGGGGGAAAAAAATGGCCCAAAGAAAGGGACAGATCAAAACCCCAGAGCTAACCGACCAAGAGATAGCCAACCTATCAGATGCACAGTTCAAATCC
>PVJI01014744.1:0-43206 GCA_004026765.1 Micronycteris hirsuta
AACTCCACCTCCCTTCCCTGCCTCCCTCCTCCCCCTTGGTTCTGTCCTTGTGTCCTCTATAGTGGTTCCTGAAAGCCCTTCTCCCCACAGTCCCCTCCCCCCTTCCCCTTGGCTACTGTTAGATTGTTCTTAATTTCAATGTCTCTGGTTATGTTTTGCTTGCTTTCTGCTTTTGTTGATTAGGTTCCAGTTAAAGGTGAGATCATATGGTATTTGTCCCTCACCGCTTGGCTTACTTCACTTAGCATAATGCTCTCCAGTTCCATCCATGCTGTTGCAAAGGGTATATATTTTTTAAACCAAAGGGCCAGGCAGTGAGCCTTTACCACTTTACCACCAAAATAGAAAAAAATTTTTTTACCTTCCCAACCCCCCCAGTTCCTTTCCCTTAGTCTCTCTCAGTCTCTCTTTCTCTCTCAAACACACACACACACACACACACACACACACACACACACACACACACACTCAGATCTACAACAAAAAGTGAAAAATAATAAAAGTGGTAGAGATGTGAGTAAATGTAAAGGCTGTTATTTTTTTTAGCTTCTATATTTATTTAAAAGAAAACTGATTTTTAAAGAATAAATGATAACATTTTGTTGTGGGATTTTTAACAGATGTAGAAGTTAAATGTATGACAAAATAGCACAATGTATAGGAGGGAAAATAGAATTACACTTTTTTAAGTGTTTTGAATTCTACATGAAATGATGTGATACTAATTCTAAGTAAACTGTGATAAAGTAGGGATACATACTATAATCCCAACAAAATGTAGTAAAAGTAGGACAAATAGGTATCAATTAAAATCCAATAGATAATATATAATAAAAGATAAAAATGCAAATAAAAAAACAGTAAATGAAAACAAAAAAAGCAATGTATGGGACAAAGAGAAAACAAATAGCTTAGAAGATAGACTTAAATTAAACCTAATAAAAAAACAGTCATTTCATTAGGAAGATAACATAATCCTGAAAGTAAATGCATCAAATATCAGAGCTACAAAATACATGAAGTAAAAACCGACAGAACTAAAATAAGAAGCACAAAAGGCCACAGTCATACTTGGTGATTTCATTACCCCATCTCAATAATTGATAAAACAAGTAGACAAAACATCATAAATAAGGCTATAGAATATGTGAACAATATCATCAACAAACTTAACCTTATTCACATTTGTAGATCACATCAACAATTACCGAACATACTTTTCATGTGCACATGGAATCTCCCTCAAGGTAGATCATATTCTAGGCAATAAATATGTACCAATGAATCTGAAAAACTAAATACTCACAGAATGCATTTTTTAACAGAATTAAATTTGAAATCAGTAACAGTAAGATATTTAGAAGGTGCCCTAAACTTTGGAAATTGATTAATACTTTCAAAATAGCCCATGGGTCAAAGAATACATGGCAAAGGAAATGAGCAAAATATTGAACTGAATTCTAATAAAATCATAACATGCCAAAAGTTGTGAGATGCTACCAAAGCAATATTAGAGGGCAGTATTATACTTTGCATGCTTATTTCAGAAATAAGTAAGATTTAAAATCCCTAAGTTTCCATTTTAAATGATGTAAAATACCTAATTTCAAGACTTTCTATTAATGTAATGCTGCAGTATTTGAGATAAAATGGTAATATGCATACACAGACAAATACCTCAAATGAAGAGAACACATCATTCAGAAAAAAGCTGCTCACACTTACATAATCAATTGATTTTCAAAAAAGAGCTCAATGCAATACAAAGAAGAAAGAAAATATCTTCAACAAATTGAACTAAAGTAACTTAATAAACATATGGAGAAAATAACCTTGACTTCTTTCTGCATGGTACATACAAATTAATTTGAGATGGTTTAAGACATAAATGTAAAGGTTAAAACTGTAAAACTTTTAAAAACATTGTAGAATATCTTTGTGAACATGAAGTGTTCGAAGACTTCCTAGAGCAGCCAGAAAAAAATCAAACTTAAGGAAAAATGATAAATTGGACTTTGAAATAAAAAATTCTGTTTTTCAATAATCATCTTTATGAAATTAAAAATGCAGGCCATACAGAGGTTGAAAATATTAGCAACACACATATCAAACAAAGAACTTGTGCCCAGAATATATAAAGATCTCTCAAAAGTGACTAATAAAAAATGGACAAAATACATGAACAAATACTACATGAAAGACAATATGTAAGTAGTAAGTACATATAAAGATTCTCAATGTCATTAAGCATCAGGGAAATAAAAATTAAAACCACAGTGGTACAACCACGTGGAAAACTGGTTAGTGATTTCTTAAAGAGTTAAGTATATATCACCCTTACTTAGATCTAATGATCTATTCCTTGGTATTTACTTAAATGAAATTCAAAATTTTGTCCACACGAAGATTTGTATGTGAATGTTTATAGTAGTTTTATTTACAATAACCAAAAACTGGAAAAATCCCAAAATTCTATCAACAAGATAGTAAAACGTGGTCTATTTATGTAAAGAAATGCTATTTAGCAAGAAAAAATAATGAATTATTGATATACACACCAATATGTATGAATCTCAGACATAATGTTGACTAAAAGATGACAGACTAAAAGCACTCCATATTTTGATTTCAGTTAGATGAAGTGTTTGAACATACCAACCTAGCGCATGGCTACATAGATCAGAACACTGATTGCGTAACAGGGGGTGGGATGTGATTGGAAGAAGGAAGCCACCAGGGTCTTTTGATTTTTATCTTGTGTGGCTGTAGATTACATGTATGTATATTACATGTGAGTGCTTGTGTTTATACAATAAAATATCATTGGACTGTACATTTCGAATACTGTTTATTTCACTATATTTAAATTTAACTTCAGTAATAAAAAGTTTTCAAGTTAATTCTTTGAGATAAGATGTTTAGGCTGAATAATACTTGGTGAACTTTTTTCAGCATCCAAGTAATCGTTTCTCTTTTGTGATCTAGTTTGTTTGACCTACAAATATTTTATGATATGTGTTTGTGAAACCTCGGTGAAAACAGCTTTCTGTTCTGCAGCTATATTCTTAAAAGTTATTCAAAGTCACCAAAACACATTTATTGATTTCAGAGTCAACATTAGCTTTTAACTAAAATATACATAACTGCCCTGGCTGGTGTGACTTCGTGGATTGAGTGCTGGCCTGCAAAGCAAAGGGTCACCAGTTCGATTCCCAGTCAGGGCACATGCCTGGGTTGTGGGCCAGATCCCCGTTGGGAGGTAACCACACATTGATGTTTCTCTCCCTCTCTTTCTCTCTGCCTTCCCCTCGCTCTAAAAATAAATAAGGTCTTTTAAAAAATAAGATACACATAAACCATGTAATTACTATTATTCCTGTGAATCTAAGTTATTGGGTTTGGGGGGGTGGATATTCTTTCTTTTACTTAGAAATACTGAAGAATAGACCAGGAAGATTATTTAATAAGTGGTCCCTAAGATACCTTATAACCTGCAGTGTTGGATAAAGATCAGAGACAAATTCTTGAACTACATTAGTGATTTGAGTAAAATGGATTCAAACTTACTTTTAAACTACTTGGCGTAGAATTACCACATTCCCCTACATTTGACATGTCCTAAAGGAAATATGATAATTTGCAAATGTGGCTTTTCCCGAAGGAAATATCAACTATTCACAACTATTTGCAGCACTTAGATGCAGCAGATGAGAGGATTCTTGACACAAATAATATAGCTAGCATAACATCAATAATTCAGCAAGGCAGGTTGCTGAAAATGTAAAGGGGGTACCCTTTTTTGTCCTGATTAAAATGCCATCATTCATCTATTCTAGCTAATACCCACAAGGAAAGGTATGGGAAAATTTAGATGTCTACGGCTTTCAGAAATTGGTTCATCTCTTTCCAGGCTAAGTGAATTATTTATCAGTGACTCAGCACATCTGTGGTGTTTGAAGGCATAGTGCATAAATTTAAAAGGAGTTTTTATTTAGTTCTGTAGCCAGGAAACAAATCCAATTAAAATAAACAATTTGGAAAGATTTTTATTTCTGAAAGTTATGGATAATTTCTTCAGTATAAAAATTCAGTGTCTGCATTTTATAAAGCACTTTGTACTTAGACGCCAATGCATTTTCAGTGCTCGCTGGCTCACATGTTAAATGACATGAACTGCTATGAAATGCTCATGTGTTGTAACTAAGATTTCAGGGATATTAGAGTATAAAAGAAAACAGCATGGAAAACAGCTGAAGCTACACTTTCTCTTTCTTAACAGAACCTCAGTTATGTCTTGGTATATCTACTCTATTTCCAGTTCCACAGAGAGTTTTCCTATTTGCCAGTGAAATAAAAGCATAGAATTTCTCTTGGTTATTCCTTTTGCTCCACATAGGTTGTGTGACTTAAGTTGGTCTAAACAGAATAAATTTTATTCTATGCTTTGAGGAGAAGTTACTGTAATTTGTCTCAGTGACCAAGAAGTTAAGCACCCCTATTTGTGATTGGCGTTCTCCTGAAAACAGGTTATTGTTAAGGAGAGCAAAGTAGAGAGAGATGCATATTTCACTGAATCATTCAATCACTGATGTTCCTGTACTGGACCCTGCAACTACTTCTAGTCTTCATGGTGTGCAAGGAAATGCATTTCCTTATTGTCTAGGAAAGTTTAATTTAGTTTTTCTTATCAAAAATTATTTTCTAAGCAACATGGAGGCATGTCATTATCTATACTCAAGCCTTGATTCATAGTAAAACATTTTGCTGTTGGACTGAGTTTTAGGCTAAAATAAGATACTCATGATAGTTCATGGTTCTTGTCTACAATGCAAACAACAGAAAATAAGTGAATACGTTTTGGTTCATATGCTGCAATCCAATTCCAGACTATCTCCAGGAATACCAGCAGATAGCATTGTTGGTAGCTGAGAGACTCCAAAATACTCTAAACTATGGAAAATGTAAGGATTGAAAAAACCCCTCAAGTATAGAAATACAGAGACAAACAATAATGAATGAAACCCAAGAGTACTGGACTGAAGTATAATGATTTTAGAATATTGAGATTCAAAGAGAAGTAATTTCCATTCTGTCTTCTCTCTGACTATTGAATCATCATAAATGGCCATGGCCTTATTGAAGCTTTCTGTACTGTTAGGGAATTGCGATTCAATTTCATTGCAGAGCATAAGATAATGATGAAAAGCAGGATGAAGATTATTTCTCTTAAGTGTGAGAGGTAGGAAATATATGACCTGTGCTTAAACTATCATCTATATAGAGATAATTTCACAATGTGAACTTAACCTTCACAAGTTAGGAAAATGAAAATCAATCATTATTAAATAGTAAAGGACTCAGAGTCCTATGAGATGATCAGAAAAAAAATATGAGAAAGAAACAAAATCCTGAAAAGAGACAAGCACAATCTTTGTGATCCATGTAGCAGAATATCACTGTTATTGTTAAAGCTGTAAGAAGGGGCCCAGTACAAGATGGTGACATAGGAGGCTCATGAAGTCACATCCTCTCATTGACACATTGACTCTACAGCTACACACGAAGCGATTCTCTCTGAATGAAATCCAAAAAGTTCTTGAGCAACCCCTAAACTTGGGGTGAATGAGAAAATACCCACATTGTCCACACAGAAATGGGTAGGAAAGGCTGACACCTTCTCACAATGAACTCCTCCCTCAGCACAGAGCCATACAATCTGGCGGGACCTCCCAGCTCCCAGCTTCTCCCAAATCCAAGGGTGTGGATCCCACATCCAGCACCACAACTTTTAAGACTCCCATTTGTGCAATAGGCTCCCAAAACACCTAACTCTGAAAGCCGATGGGGCTTGCATCCAGGAGACCCACAAGCCTACAGCAAACAAAGACAGAAACTTGTCAAGAACAGGTTTCTGAAGACTTACCATTGCTCAGGGCTCAGCACAGAGGGAGTAAGCAAAAAAATGTCCATTTCCAAGTCTTTCCCTGTAAGAGGCCTATTTGCATACTTTAACAACTGCTCCCTGAAGAGGGTTAGGCTTCTGATTTAGCACACTCTAGTGGCTGGAGCTACAATCCCTCACTAAAGCCGACTACAGATTGCCAATATCTCCTAGCAAAGAGCTTGTACACATCTGCTGCCAAGTTTTTGTGGCTGTTGCCAGAGGAACAGACACCTAGATCACCTGGCTCTGGTGGCCAATGGGACTTTCATTCACGAGTTCCGGAGAACTGTAGCAAACAAAGACACCGTTTTTAATGGGCTCAGGGGAACCTGCCTCCCACAGCTATATACCCACGCCTAGCACAGAGGGAGCAGGCAAAAAATGTCCATCTCCCAGTTTTCCCATGGACTTCACAATGGAGACCTGACAAACGCTAGCTCAGTAGGGGAGCAAGGTTAACACCAGCAGCGGTGAAGTCATGTTGACAGTATGTCCTCTGAATATGATGTGAGGAGAATGACACTACCTCTGTGGTTTTTCTTGCAAAAACACATAACCACAGTCTAATCATGAGAAACATATACAACAACAAAAATGTGCTGCATTATCTTTTTTGTTTGTTTTTTTTTAAACATTTTATTTTTATTTATTTTTAGAGCGAGGGGAAGGGAGGGAGAAAGAGAGGGAGAGAAATAGCAATGTATGGTTGCCTCTCACGGGACCTGGCCTGCAACCCAGGCATGTGCCCCGACTGGGAATCGAACCGGGACCCTTTGGTTCCCAGCCCGCACTCAATCCACTGAGCTACACCAGCCAGGGCCCTTATCTTTTTATTTTTAAAAACATTTGCACTTAAATGAGGTTAGGTATCAAAAACCATGTAATTTTAAAAAACTCAACCTCTAAAGCACGCATTACTTCATCAGCTATTTTCTTCACTTCTTTAGACATCTATGTTCCTCTCGTACCTACATTCTTAAAAACCTTGAAAAGCCTAGTTAGGGATGACTTTGTTCTCTTTTGCCTTCCAGTTCTTATTTCCACTATTTTACATTGTTTTCTTTTAACACTCTCCAAGCAACGTGATCATTATCCCATCCTTTCTGCATTTAAGATGCTTTGCTGTCACCTATTATCTTCACTCTCATCCAGAAATAATCATTAAGAGTTGGGCCACACATGCTTTATAATAAATTGAATATAGTACCACTGAGCAATGCAAACTAACATACTACTGATGAATGCAGCAACATGGATGAATGTCAAACATGTTGTATTGAGAAAAATGAACCAAGCCCAAATTGTCTGTGTCATTCCATTTCTATTAAGTTCTAGAAGAAGCCTCTGGGGGTAGGGAATTGACTGGAACTGAGAATAAAGGATATTTTGGGGGTAAAGGAAACATTCTATAATTTGTTTCTAGTAAAGAGTCTATGAGTATGAACATTTATCAAAATGTATTACATTATACATTTATTTTATTTTTTAAAGGTTTTATGTATTTATTTTTAGAGAGGGGAAGGAAGGGAGAAAGAGAGGGAAACTTCAGTTTGTGGTTGCCTCTCGCATGACCCCTACCGGGCACCGGGCCCAGGCCTGTGCCCTGACTGGGAACTGGCGACACTTTGGTTCGCAGGCCAGCACTCAATCCACTGAGCCACACTAGCCAGGGCTAAATTATAAATTTAAATCTACATGATTTGTTTTATATAAATTGTGCCTAAAAGTTAGAGGAATGAGAACTCTAAGGTAAAACACTAACAAAAGTTATTATAAGTTAATGTTTGAGTCATTTTCTAAATAGCTGCTGTCATTTTCAATGTAGAAATCTATGTTTCTGACTTCTTACAGGAAATGTGAAGACCTGGAAACACTGAATCCACATTTTTCACATAAGCCTAGCAGTTGAGCTTTGTGCCAAATAAATCCTTCCATCTAAGCTGGACATAGACCCGACTGCTCTCCAATGTATATTACATCCGACCAGTTTCATTTACTTGTGTTATCTCTGTAGGCACATATGTATTTGAGTTTATTACTCTGGTTAGATACCTTTCGTCCATTTAGGTTTTTTTCTTTTGTTTGGTCCTTTGGTCTAAATCCTAGTCCTTACTCCTTATGTGACTGTTGTCCTTGTATTTGGGCAAACTGGGAATGTCCTGAGACTATACATATGTATAAACAGCATATTCACATTCTCATTGAAATGAGAGACCTATAAGTTTACCTGATAGAATGTGCAGTGGACCTTAGCAGAGGCAGATCTTTACCATTGACCCAGATATGCTGGAGCTAGACACCTTTTATAAAGTTACAAAGATGCAATAAAATAATTTCAAAAAATACAGAATGCCTATCCTCAATGAAGACACACCTTTATGAATGATTAGTGTTTCCCGTTTCTTTCCCTGAGTTTCAATTTATAACGATTTCAAATCCTAAACTCTATATCATTAAAATTGCTGAGTATATCTCAGTGCACAGTGGCATTTCCCCCCCCAAAGGGCTTGCAATTTAATGCAGAGCATATAAGTGATTTTATTAATGAAATTTCCTGCTAGCTTAAAGTTACTCCATTTTTAACACTGCCTGAACCTTTTATAGGTCACAAAAATATTTTTAAAGATTTCTTAATGGGAAAGTGACTGAAATAGGTTAGATTAAAATAAACTTCACCTTCCATCAGAGACTAGGCATGAGACATTTCCATTCAGAAGGAGGATTTTCTTGGCTTAGATTCACCTGCTGAATGAGGCATGAAGGTCAGATTTCTAGCTTAACTAGGGAACTTTGTTCAGAAGACCATAATCTTCTCAGTTCCATTCAGTAGCACATCCAGTGAAACAGAAATATTGCAATTAAGTAATCATCCAGTTCCTTCTAAAGACACATTATGTTCCACCGCTGGCTGGTGTGGCTCAGTGGATTGAGCACCTGTGATTGGATTCCCAGTCAGGGCACATGCCTGGGTTGCTGACCAGGTCCCCAGTAGGGGGCCCACGAGAGGCAACCACACATTGCTGTTTCTCTCCCTTTCTTTCTCCCTTCCTTCCCCTCTCCCTAAAAATAGATAAATAAAATCTTTAAAAACATAAAAAAAACACATTATGTTCCAGATGATATCAAGAGGGTGTGATAAGCAATCCACAGGACATAGAAACGTGACATAGAAACGTAACATATTAGCATAATGTTTTGAAACCCATTGTAAACAATATTTACTGATCAGGGCAACAGAGGGTTGAAGAGAAGAAATACAGTGATGACAGAAAAGGTCTGTTAGCAAACACCTACAGATTGCAATTTGAAAAGAAATTTTATTACCATTAGAAAGAAATGAATTTCAAATAAGCATGTCATTTGCTTCCTTGTAAACACCTCGTCTGATTCACTTTTCTGGGTTGATAGTCAACAGGCTAGTTGCATTTTCATTGTAGTGTCTACAATGTAAAATATAATAATTTGCATTACTAAATTAGGGAGAAAATACAAATTGAGTTAAGTTGCACTTTTGCTTCTCACACTAGTAGTAAACAGAGAGAGATCTGGTTTGAAAGATGAGATTTGATTTTGACCAAGTATTCTAAGCCCAAAGGGAAGTGACTAACAATGATACAATTTTCTTGGACATGCTTTGAAGGTTCAGATAAATTTAAAACTTTGAGTCATGTTGGGGAAATGAAGTACGGTGAGGAGGAAAAAGAGAATACAAGGTGACATTGCAATCAGTTGTGCTTTGGTGTTAATTTACAAATGTTGATGTGGATTTAGAGCTTTCGGGCACAGAGTTAAATTTGACCAGGCCAGTGCCCTGAATGGCTTTGTGCAGTCAGGCAGTTGTCAAGGTCTACAATGATGCTTCCGAAGCATCCATGGCCTTTCCCACCTAACTAGGTCAGCGGTGTTGGGGTATCAACTTTGTCAATTGTCATTAAGCATCCTAAAATAATCTTTAATTTCTCTCTACATGAAAGAAATAGTCAAGGGAGAAATAAATTTAACAATCTAAATTGTCTGGATTATTGTCTAACTTTTCTTAATTTGATAGAATACAGTCAAATATATTTTTAAACTTTATCTCTAATGCAAATAAAGGTAGTGATTTGAAACCTCCAAGTTGTGAGTGTTACAATACTTTGTGCTTTATATTAATTATCTGATACAATCTTCCCTATGCTTCTCTGAAATAAGGTTTATTTCTATAATTCTCATTTCACAAATGAGGAAACAGAGATTTTAATTTGTTCACAGGCACTATACTAATAAGTGGATGGTTTGGGATTTAAATTATGATCTGTTTTAGTTCAAAAGTATTTTAAGCATACGTTGTGACACGTTGCTGCTGGGATACTGACCAACGCTTTGTGTGTGTGTGTGTGTGTGTGTGTGTGTGTGTGTGTGTGTGTGTTTAAATAAAGTGCAACACAACAAGGCAGAGTAGAAAATATTACATGACAACACAGGTAGTGCTAGTTCACAAAACTTTTCTTTCAGATGTATGTGTATGTGTGCAGATGTGCATAGTGACCTAAAATAAAAATGCCTTTCTTCCTGTATCACAGTAAAAAAATAAGTTTGAAAAATACTGCAGACTACTCTTTTGAATCACAATAATGCTTGGCAATTACAATGTGCAAAAAAGAAAACCCCTGGAATAAAGTATTATAGCTGGGAGATTTGATTGGTAACATCCTCAGGTTTTAGAGGCTGTGTGAACTGTTTTTCATTTTCTCTCTCGCGGCATATATAAGCAGGTATCTCTCAGATGATTCTCCGGATTCCGCAAGTCAGAGCTTGACCAACAACTGTGTGGTGCTTAGGTATACACAAGATCTCATTCGATGCCAAGTAACACTGTGAGCTAGGTCTTATACAAATATTAGAGAAAGAATACTGAACTGAAATATCTTTCACAAAGTCATCCAACTAGTTTGTGACAGAAATAGGAATCAACCATGGACCCTGTGATGTCATGTCCCCTTCTCCTCACATTTCCTTTAGATGGCAGGTGTTTCATGAACACACAGTTTTCAGGTTCAGAGCAGAAAATAGGGCAATTAAGAAGTGAGTCCTTAACCTAGTGCTGGTAAGATGTTATGTTTTTTTACACTAGTAATATACACATGTCTTTCTTGATTTGACAGGACCAGCAAAATCAATCAGTGCAATCATCAATTTAAAAAGCATTAAGTAACAAGACTTCTGCTGTCTTGAAATGACCAGTTTGTTAGAAAAGTAAGAATCGTTTGATGTTCCTGACCTTTGTGGGTGTAGGAACTGGGAAATGAAATTGGGTCTATTGTCAGTTAGGTACTAACTGATGGATAAGGAAACTTAATCCAGCAGCAATATATAATAATGAGGAGATTCAATAGTTTATTGCTCTTTATAAACATTCTCTACTTCTGAGTTATATGAAATATTATTTCAAAAAATAAAGTAGAAAAAAACAAAACATTATTGCTAATTAGAAGAATAATTTGATTTAGATATTCATTGAATTGACTCATCTGAATCCACACATAGAGAAACCAATTGTATTGTAACTACACAGCTATTTACCAATGTAGTTAATCTGTTGAGCAGAGGACAACCAAAAGACAAAACAATGCATAGGACATCTCTAGAAATATTATGATGCATAGTTTAGTGCTAAATATGTAATATGCATGCATATGAAAATAATCCAAATATATATTTACACATAATGCATTTGTTTAACTGGCTAAAGTATGATTAAATATATAAACAAGAAAAATGTTAAAAATACCATAGTCACCATGCTTAGAAAAACACAAGTGACAGAAGCATGAAATATTGTATTTAGCTATAACTCAAAAATTCTCAAGTGCTTTTGACATGGCTTTTCTGGGAATAGTGATAGAGCATTTAGCTACTACTAGCTTCAATTCCCTTTCTAGGAGCTAGTAACCAGGAGATGGAATGCTACAGGGTTATTTTTGGCAAAAGACATGGTGTTTCAGATGTCAGTACTCACTGGCAGCACATGAGTTTTATGAGAATAAAGGGTTGGGAAATTATGTCTCTGTGTACTACATAAAGTCATATTACAGTTAGAATCATCTATCACCAAACAGTTTCAAAATGCAGCTGTAATATAAGAAAAGACAACTAGATTTAGAGTCAGAAGACTACATTAAAATAAAAAGCTAAAATTTAGTATCTGAGTAACCTTGAAAATTAATATAGGCTTCACTTTCTTCCACTGAAAATTATAGATGATAATTCTTTTATACAGAATTTCGTGATAGTAATTTGAGGTTGAACCATATAAAATTGCTGATATTTGATCATTTTTGCTCACAAAAATTGATTATTATTCAACCTTATAATAATTGTTATACACTTATTGAATTCTTTGTCTTATGTTTTACATGTTATAACAGATTACAGTGACAGCTTCAAATTTTGCCCTCCCTGTATCTGTGCCATTTGCAATATACTTTTTTAGTGTCTTCCCATCACAAATGGAGTGACCTACCTTGTCCCTTGAGTCTCGGCTCACCGACTTGACTTATTTTTTGTCAGTGGGATGTTAGCATGGGTGAGCAAGCACAGAAGCTTGAAGTAATCTTCAGCAACGGGGCTTGCCCTCTTGTAGCGTGAAATAGACTGCTAGAGATGAGATACATCTGTGGAATAGCATCAAGGAGATTTAGTCATCCCAGCCTGGGTCATCTTAGATCAAATGTCATCCAGCCAACTCTCAGACTCATTCAGACCAGATATGATGGGTGTAAGACAACCTCCAGCCATAAGCACTGTCTATAACCTCCAGCATTTCTTGTTGTTGTTGTAAACCACTGAGGATTTACATCAGTACACGTGTTACTGTGGCAACTGACATATACAAGTGGTTCTCTCATTTCATTCATGTAACAAATCTATAGACACTATTATCATCTTCACTGGACAAACGAAGACACTGTGACCCAGAGAAGAGTTCATTAAATCACCCTGGGTCATAATAACAGGCAGTCAATGACAGAGGAAGGGTTTGGAATTAGGAAGCCTGGCTCCAGAGGCCATATGCTACCCAGTGCACTATGCGGCTTTGGTCTTATGAAGATGAAATGAGATTTTTTAAAAAGTGCTTTGTCAATGTTAACGCACACTAAAAATATGTCATTATTATGAAGCTGCAATTCCTTTCCAAAGATGCTGTAAAATTCCAGCTAAGTTTTTTCTTTGTCTCATAAAAAAGAAACCCCAGGCAAACACTAGATGATTTAAAATGCACCATTCTTTGATATACCAGTTACACAGGGAAAACTGATAAATGGTGAAATTTCACATGCCATCTTCCTTCTGAATTGGTGATAGACTGCTGCTATTTGCTAGGCAACTAAGAAGTAAACAGAAAAATAAAGCCATGGTTTTCTTGGCAAGTGTCATTAAAAATAGATTAAGTTTACAGTAAATGTATTCTGTAGCATTGATCATATGGGCAAAAAAAAACCTGAAGGGGAAATGAAAGCATTAATAAGATATTTCTTAATTTTACGAAGCCTTGCACACATCAGACCACTGAACCAAAATAACCTAGGGAAATAGCAATGAAGCAGGGTGTTTATTCCTCAGCTTTGAGGAGGCATGCAAATACAAATGGTGCAAAACAGGATGCTGTTTATGCCTGGAAGTTGGAATAAACTTAAAAAAAAGTCTGGAGATGCTAATAGGCATTAAATTTATGAGGTGTGACTTTATTTACATGGAATATTCTCTATGGGCATGAATTTTTAAAATTCCATTTGTTTTTGCATTTTTACATATGCTGAAACCCCTCCCTCAAAAGTTATTATCTTTTTAAAAAATAAGACTAGAATGCTGCACTGGGTGAAATGAATGATGGGTAGAACTGGAGGGAAACAGCACTCTGTGGAAGTGAGCACTCTTGCTGAGCAAGGTGTGACCAGAAGAGAGACTTCTTGATTTGAGAGGATTTTGTCTGCAGGAGCCTGTTTTTGGTGTTTTGTTTTGTTTTTTTGTTTGTTTGTTTGTTTTTTTAGTAAAACACAGAAAAGACACTTTAAAAGACAGAAAGAAAAAAAAATGAACTTAGAAGAAAAAAAAAAAAAAGGAACCCAGAAGAAATGGATTAAACAGAATCAGAAAATAGAGTTCTGCTCTGGAAAGTATAACTAAGACTTAAATGATTTCTACAAAACCTATTGTTTTTTTTAAGATTTTATTTATTTATTTTTTAGAGAGAGGAGAAGGGAGGGAGAAAGAGGGGGAGAAAGAGCAATGTATGGTTGCCTCTCACATGGCCCTCACTGGGGACCTGGCCTGCAACCCAGGCATGTGCCCTGACTGGGAATCGAACCAGGACCCTTTGGTTCCCAGCCCACGCTCAATCCACTGAGCTACACCAGCCAGGGCCAAAACCTATTGTTTTATAAACAACTCCAAAAAATGTTAGGTTTGATTTAACTGGCTCTTAGTTTATTCATTTGCTTTCCCTTTGATAATTGTCAGCTAATTTTCTCTGTCCTTCTTTGACTAAAAAGGAAATTTAGAGGGAAAGAGAAAACACTCAGAGGAGTTTGCTCTTGAGTGTCTTTACTTCCTCTAGTATTCATCTTTGAACACAAACTATTCAACCATCCCTTCATTCATTTATTTGTTCATTAACAAACATCTACTAAGTGAAATGATAACTCCTCCTTGGGGGGTTGGCATACATAATTTCTGCTTAGGGAAAACTGATGTAGATTTGGATATCACTTATTTTTCCTGACAACTATACCTTAGTAACATCTTACCACCTTTTTCATGTGAAATTCTGGGATACTTAACTTCCTCATACTGTAGTTGGCCAAATGATGTAGGTTTGGATAATTCCTGCTGAATTTCACCTTATTGTAATTGCTTTATTGTCCTAGCCTATCGGTAGTTTTGAATCCTGACAGTATAAACAATGCTATTTGCAAAATTTTAGGTATTTTTCAAAGTTATTGAAAAAAGTTTCCACAGGCCAAACGGCTAAAACAACAGCAACAACCAAACATATTGGTACTCTACTACATGACTCCTGGGCATGCAAACGGATATCATAGCTTTGGAAAACTGCTTGGAAAAACTTATTAAATTGAACATGTGAATTACCTATAACCCATCAATTATATTCCAAGTTACAAACACACAACACAACTGTGTGCCTCGTTTTAATCAAGAGGCCTATACAAGAATAATCATACTATCAATACCCATAATAATCCGAACTGAGAGAGAACTATATGTCCAGCAATTGTAGAATACACAAATAAAGTTTGATATCTTCATATAATAAAATACCATCCAACACTTAGAATGAATGAACTATAGTTTATAGACAACAAATATGTATAACTCTCAAGAACATAAAGTGGAGCAAAGTAAGACAGCCCAACAAATACTGCATAAATCTAATTTTCTGAGTTCAAACAACACAGCAAATAAAACTATAATGTATAGGGATGAATAACTATGTAGTTAAGCTAGTTTTTAAAAGAGAAAATAAGGCAATTATTATCTCTATGGGAGGGAAGAGGGGATAATGATGGGAATGGTATGAAAGATCTCTGAAAGGCTAACAATTTCTGTTTCTTGATCTTGGTTATGGTTATATAGATGTTCGCTTTGTGACAAATTACTGAGTTCTTCTTAGATATTTGTGTGCTTTTGTGTGTATTTTATTTCATAATAAGAAGATTAAAAACAAATAAATGATACTAATTAAAAAGTCATGTATGGAAGCATCCATACAAGATTATCTTCAGGTTCATCAATATTCCTTAGCCTAAGTTGCTGTTAAGCATCATACTTTTTTAAATGGTTGTTTTTATACAGAGCAAATCTTTCAAATAAACTACTTAAAGTCTTACCTTATATCTATCACCATTATTATTTTGGGAATAAATGACATTAGCTTAGAATTGCTAGGCTGGAAGCATACTTCAGAAGATAATGTAGATCAGTCTCCTAAAGTTAAAGACTCTGGAAAATAATGACTAAGATATATAACAATGAATTCTTCTTAAATCTCAAATATTTTAATCATAACCAAGAGGTAATTCTGAGGTGGTCTTTTAATCATTTACAAGTAGGTAACAACATATTTAATTAATCCTGAAAAATATTTTCTCATATCTATGAAATCAGGGTGCAGCTTATAATCAACTGCATCCTCAATCTTTGTCAGCCATGGATCAAAGTTAGTCTTGCAGAAAGAATTTTTATTTGCTTTTGCCAGCCAACTTCGGGCACTACCCATCTGAGACCATTTTAAATTAAATTCTCTGCTTGAGCTTTTCGGACCACACTGGAAGTGTGAATTCAGACCTTAGACCTGCATGAGTACTGACTAGTTCAAATTCTCTACCCAGTGCCAAGGTTTAGACATTAAGGTTCCCTTGCTGTGCCTATCTCTGTAGCCACTCCATTCAGTCACTGAGTTCTACACTGAAGCTACAGCCTTTGGTGACCCAGCTGTATTTAGAGGACTCCTGTTAGATCACCCGTCTTGTCAGTCTTGGTTGTATTTTTCCTTCCTTAGTGGTACATATAATCAGTCGGTGGTGCGTTCGGTTGTACAAAATACAGGACACAGGTAGACATTTGCTCTTTTTCCAAAAGAAAATATTTACCTACAATTACATAGGAAAACTCGGACTGATTCTTACATCTACCACTTTGTTTAGCTATGTATTAATTTTGGTCAAAATCTTGCTACATACTCTATATTGTTAGTAAAAGTATCAGACAGCAATAAAATTAGTGAATTTCCTTTGAGAACAGTAAGTCATTCCACAACATAAGGCAGAATTATTGTTTCTATATGCATGTTTTGTGTTTTCTACTTGAAATATAAGACCTATGACATCTCAGATTATACCTTTAGTAATGTCCCATAGCCTTATACAGTATTGGGCCCATATTAAAGACGCAACAAAACTTAGTGAATGTTTGGAGGGTTGATAAACAAGCATGTGAGGTTTGCAAGAAACAAAGTTTCCAGGGAGAGATAGAGACAGACAGACAGAGAGACAGACAGAGAACTGGAATGCAAAGGAAAGATCAATACCTGGGCACAGAAGCAAAGAGAGCTTCTTGGTTGGTCTTCATTATGAACATATTTTGACCTTGCCGGGATTAGATATTATGGAAGAGTGGTTGGGAGGGGATTGGAAATCCTATCTACAAATGCTTGCTCCAACAGATTCAATTCACAGCCTTAGCAGGTAATAAAAGAAGCCTCTGGACCATGTAAGGGATTGCCCACGCACAGCTAGGTGCATTGACCATTTTATGTATTAATGCCCATCGCAAATAAATCACTTTCCTGGTCTCCCGTAGAAGGAAAGAAGATATTTCTGTCAGGAAGTGAATGGAGGATTACTGACTTGCTGACCTTTCCTGACTGTGATAAAAGATGACTTCTTTCCTTTCAGCAATACCTCAAAAATGGAAATTGCTCTTTTAAACATATGATGTGAGAATGAAGTAAGAAGCCCACTATTATTCCTTAAATAGATGGTGGCAGACGGCACCCCTGGGGAAAGGGAGAAATTCTTATTAGGGTTATTTTTCTGAGAGCTGTCAGTGTGCATGTGTTTGCATTTAAAGACTGTGAAAGGAGGAAGCAAGTCCTGACCGGATGTATTTTTTAAGATGCTATTCTTATCCCTGCAGCATTTAAATATAGTGTATACAATACAGCACTCCTAAATGCCTAGTGCTATGTTTTGATGTGGATTTTTATGTCATTTTCCTGATGAAGGAGGAAGGAATTCAAATTTATTTTGCCTTGCCTTGTTAGATCCAAATTAGAATGGAAAATAACAAGGCATGCATTTTCCCTTGACCCAGGATATGTGACAGTGACCTGGTATTTCAAAACAAATGGCTACTGCTGCTCGGGCCACAGGAAAAGAGAATGTGCTAAGAATTGGACTTTTTGTTAAATGTCTTCAAGGATTTTTTTGATGGCCTGAGAAGCTTAAGAATGTAAAAATGATAATGTAGAGTGTTCGTGATATCAAATACTGATACACCTTATATGGTCTAGAGGAAGTACCACCACATCCCTGGAGTCTTCTATAAATTACCATATTTTTCGTACTGTAAGACGTACTTCCCCCCCCAAAATTTGGGAGGAAAATGGGGGTGTGTCTTATAGTCCGAATGCAGCTTACCTGGCTGTTTATGTTTACATTGGTGAAATATTATGCTATTTATATTATTAAATATTTTACCACATTTTTTGCTTCAAAAATTTTTTTTTCCTATTTTCTTCCTCTAAAACCTAGGTGCATCTTATGGTCCGGTGCGTCTTATAGTCTGAAAAATATGGTAAATCTTAATGGACCCCTTTTTCAGTAGTACTAGTTGTCAGAACCACTCTGTGTTTCATGTTCTGTGGGTATGTGGCTTCTCTGGGCAATTTGAAGATATTGTTTACACAAAGCAGGGATCATGTATTGCACCAGTAGATGCTCCTGGTGATGAATCAGTTTTTCTTAAGGGCTTGAGGCCATGAACTGCCATACAGAATCACAGAAAAATGACAGTCAAAGCTGAAATTCACACCAATCAATAGAACTTTATTTTTAAATTAAATAGGAATAAAATCCCGGTAGACCTTTTAGAGTGAATGACTTAGACCCTAGATGAAATCTGTGGAGATGACAGATGATTTGAATATACAATATTTTGCACTAAAAACTTGAAAAATCATCCTTGCATGTCATTTAAACACATAAATATTTTTGGTCTCATTGCAAGAAAAAAATCCTTATTTTGAAGGTGTTTATGTCACAGTGTATCTGATATTGAAATACATACATCAGTGGATTATCATGAACAAGTAATGATCTTTACTTCAAACACACACAGATACACATTTGCCTCGAAGAGGACACAGTAGAAAGAAAGGGAGGGGTGACTTCCCATCCCTTATTTAATCCCACGTTGACTTCGGAGCATAAAAGTAGTAGAGATTACATCCTTGACCTTGGCTTCAGTTTTTTGTGCTCGTGTATTCTTGTGATCCAAGAAAAACTGTAACTGTTACATTGACTTGCCTGAGCACGCATGCAGATCAGTCTCCAAGAAGTTGGATGAGTCGACTCTTTTCCCAAATACAATGAATGGGATTGCTCTGACACGGTTCGTTCAACCTGGGCTTGATTTACCTGAGTCCAAAGCAGCACTAGAGTGAAGGCAATGAAGACTGTGATGGCATTGTGTGTGTGAGAGGTATTACTCTGAACTCAAGAGAAGCCATAAGGGTGAAGAAATGGGCAATGTCGGCAGGACTAACATTCTTGGCAAACACATGCAAGCGGTCCTCTCTAGGGCTGTGCAGTACAACAGCTCTTAGGGCTAATGTAAATTGCCAGTGGAGTCTAGATATTAGATGGGGGTGAGATTACCATGAGTGACTTCAGAGATTCCAGGGCAGCTTTCATACCATCTGATCATTACTGATCTTTCCCCCTTAGCATATGATTTAGAACGTGGAAAAAATATACATACAGAAGGGAGAGTTTACATGAAAGTATTTTTACTTAGTTTTCTTTTCCTGTGAATGAGACAACTGAGAGGAATTTTTGTCAAGGAAATTGAGTGTTGAGCACCCTGGGGCTGAGATGGGAAATGTGTCAAGAAATCTTCACGGAATTCCCAATCCTATTTTAGAGATTTAGCACAATCTGAATATTGAACCCTCTAATGAAGGGCGCTTTGACTAACAAAAGGTTCTATTGGTTCCAACTAAAGCTGGATAATCAGAACAGGAAATTATTAGAAGGCCACGCAAGTGTTTCATAGAACACAAAGCAGCTTGACCTTAGTAGGATCTGGGACCACCCACTCTTTCATGCCCTCTGGGCCTTACACAGTCCCTCTTGACTTCTTTTCTCTGAATACCGATTTTATTTTCTGCAGTTTTTCTTTGTATCCCTGCACACCACTCCAGACCCTATAGTTTATGCATTTTATTACTAACTACATGCAGAGACCAATTCCAAATTAATGGGCAAGAGAAACAGAGGGAGCTAGCCTAAGGCGGGAACCATCTCGCTGTAATCACCTCTGACCAGGGGCGCAGGGTCATGTGGTGCAATAATATGGCTGTCTGCCAAATCCTCTATTGTTCTCAGAAAAATCACTAGTGTGGAGCAGGCTCCAAAGCTAATCAGTCACATCAGCCTGTCAAGTTTCTACTCTCATACCTGCACAGTTTTACACCGCAGTTATGACTAAATGGTAAAACTTGAAAGATTCAAACTGTTTAATCTCCTCTTCCTTGTAGGTTTCCCCCTCAATCCTTACTGAGTTTAACTTTGTATTTCCATACATTGTAAATAATTCTAAAAATGTGGCTGTTGCAATGTAGATAATATACAAAGCATTCAAAGTATATAAATGTATGGAATTTGCATATTTATACCAATAAATCAAAACCAGCCTAACTTTAGAAAAACACCATATTACATGCTCCCCCCGCATTGAAATAGTGTAATAGTAAAATAAGCCTATCTGAAGCCAAACAGTGCTTCTGATTTGAATGGACATAAGTCTTAATTGTTGCCTCAACTTTCAGAGCATTTCTGGTTCAAAGCTATCGTGCAATCAGTAGCAGCAGGAGGAGGTAAATATGTTAGGATCATACTTGAACTTCCTAAAGCTCAAATGTCTGGCTAAATATGTACTTGTGTTTATTGGCTTTCTGATAGTTAGAGGGAAATAATTTTATCAATAATTGAAAAGATGAGGTATAATAACTCAGAGAATTCCATGTCCTGAAAGCTGGCTGGAAAGATATGTGCTAAATATTGAGGTTTGCAAAGAAATATTCTGGGAATGGATTTTTCCAAAATTCTGCTTCATTAAGAAACACTTAGAAATATCAAGGTCATCAGAAAATTTAACTGGAAAATTTACATGAAATATTATGCCTGTATAACGATTTCTATGTCCAATTTATGCCAAACTTCCTCCAAAAGTGAACAGTACTCATAGCTTGGAGTTGAATGAAAAACATACTTCTCATGATCATAAGCATTGACTGTTTTATTGTAATTTCTTATTTTGTTTCTTTCAGACACACCACTAGTCAAATAATTAACACAACCACAATAGCTAGAAGAATCACCTAGAAATTAAGAATTCTAAAACGTGTTACTGATGTTGTTACATTGCCTCTGAGAAGTGATATGGCCACAAAGGAGGCCTTACTCTCCAAAGCCGCTTTGATACAGAAGTTTGCCTGGGAGAGGTTGCCCAACTGTCTTTTCTGTTACAGCACAGCAAAGGAGTGTTCCTCCTCCATTTAAGCCTTCAGTCTCATGCATATTTTTAAATGTCTTCTGTTCAGCTATAAAACAATTTCTTTGAACTCTTCCATGTGAACTATTTGTATTGAAAAATTAAATAGGCTGTGCATGCTCCTTCCATTTACCTATCAAAACTCTTGCTTCTCTCTCTCCAACAGGGCCCCCTCCCGAGTAAAAAGGTTTCTATCAGTAATTGTTACCCAGTGACTGTGAATCTGTAAATTTAAGTTCCTTTGTTATTTTCTTGGGGGAGTTGGCAGTGCATACATGGAAGAAGCAGTGAAATATAATAAAGACGGTAGGCTTTGGAGCCAGAAAAAAATTTAAATAGGCTCTGTATGACGTTCATTTCTTATCTTACCTTTATGACGAGAAATTCAAAGCAACCACGGGCAGTCTTCAGAACCATTATCACATATGTGTAATATTTTCAGTTTAACTCCATGCCTCTCTTCTGTAGTATGAGAAATGCCTTTGTGCCCTCCACTTCCCCATGCATGCTAAAATTAGTGTGTGTAATATAAATTGGTGAGATACTATTTTTTCATTAATCCTTGTCACATGCAGAAATTGAAGTATTTGAGATTTTGCTGCTTTGATGACATGATTTTCCAGTACTCGTTCCAAGCTTCTTTTATAATCATTATTCCTATGAAGTCATTCAACTTGGAAATAATTGCTTGCCAAAACTGAGTTTCTCTGGTGAACCACTCAACATAGCTTTGGTTTTACAAAGAACACCATTCTTTGCGTGCTGTTAATCTTGGCTTAAAAACACCACACATTATCCTTTCCACTTGAACAGTTCAGCTCCTGTTCTCTTAGTTATACTTTGAGACCATTAGACTTACCGCTGGAATATAAATGTGAGTCACCTAGCTGATGAGTCTTGGAAAACAAATTGTCCACGTATAGATACATGAACCCTCTGCTCATGGCAACATTTAGTAGTTACTAAAAATAAATGTGAGGACTTTTCCAGTCTGAAAACCCACCTTATATAGAAAAAAAATTGTTGGCATTTTATTACATGGAGTCTTGTTAGTTTCATTTTAACTCTGACATTACCTAGCTATGAGACCACGTTCTAAAACATTAATATCAGTTATTCAAATAAATTGGTGCTGCCTGTGAAAATACTAAGTACTTAATTCTAATCTTTATTCGCTCTTTTCTGTTCGCACTTCTGAAAAATTATTAACAGGCCATAACATGAAAATTTGATAAATTATAAATCCAGGTATTCAGTGGATTATGCTACAGAATACAAAATAATTCCACTACCAAGTTATTTTCTAACCAAAGTTACTTAGAAACCGTCACAACGGAACACTACGTTGACATAATATGGGCCTAACTTGATAACACAAACTGCTAACAGGCTACATTGCCATTATGACAAAGCAAATTGAAAACGCTTTCCTGTTTCGTGTTCACAATGAAATCTCTGAGGGCAAAGAAGTTTCCTTTGTCAAATCCTAGTGAAGTCATGTCTCCATGTCTTCCAAATTCAGAGAAACTGGGTCATGGATAATTACTAGGCAGGGCATGTTTGTAAAGGTGTTCTGCTCATGAGAATTCTGTATAAAAATGAAAGTATTTTATCCTGAAAATATAATACATCAAGTGAATGATGTGCTACTCTGTTAAATTAGAATAAGGCCATTGAAAGGGAAAATTATAAAAATGATAGGAAATTTGCAAAAATGTGAGAATTTATATTTTAAGGATACTTTTGAAAGTTTGATATTAAATATAGTATAGACTTGCAGATAATTTACCCTATTTTTAGCAGAAAAATATACTGCGAACCTCTTAAAATTCGAGGGCTTATGAGATATGAATAAATATCTTTGGGACACAAAATATATTTCACAATCAAACTGATTTACTGACAGGAAAGTTGCTCAATCATATGTGCTCTTATTATAACCTTAAGAAAATTTCTCTGCCCAACTGGTGTAGCTCAGTGGATTGGGCGTGGGCTGGGAACCAGAGGGTCCCGGTTCGATTCCCAGTTGGGGCACATGCCTGGGTTGCGGGCCAGGTCCCCGGTGAGGGCCATGTGAGAGGCAACCATACATTGTTCTTTCTCCCTCCCTTCTCCTCTCTCTGAAAATAAATAATAAATAAAATCTTTAAAAAAAAAAAGAAAGAAAATTTTCTGACAATCACACAAGTGAATTTTATTGTCTAACTTAAGTTTCTTTCCAAGTATGCTCACCATGTTATATACACAAAGGGTGGTGGGAAATTTTAACTTTAAACTTATAAATGTATTCACATATACACGAAGACACATGCACATGTGTACTGCAAATTCAGAGTGCCTCTCTAAAACATAGAAACAATGTAGGAAAGCCTGCTTTAACATACCTTGCAAATGTTGAAAACTAAACAAAAACGCTTTGATTACTGCTGCTTCTAATTGTGTGATGAGAGAGTAGGAAAAACAATAGCCCACACTATCTCCTTCCTCTTAAAATAGAAAGTTTGAAAAGGCATTTCCTTTCTTTTATTGTTCAGATGACTCAGGTGCAGAAGATAGAATCTTGAGAATTGGAAATAAAATGTAGTTTTAAAGAAGTTGGATACAAAATGAGCATGTAGTATTAAGCTGTTTTCAAAGTGATACATAAAGGACAAATTGAACTGAACACGTGTAATTTGGAAAACTGTTAGAGAATCCACACAGTAAAGACACAGAGTCACACCGCTTCAGTGAAACCACTTTTATTTTTACTTTTTCCACATAGATAACTTCATGTCAGCTACAAAAATCATGAAATCAAGAACTGATCCTGAAACTACAAACTCAAAACCACTGGAGTGATAAACAGGGTTTCCCCAAAGTACTGTTAGAAAAAAATAACCAGTATACCATGAATTCATATTTAAGTCGTAAACATGTCATATATCTTAAAATAATAAATATAGAACAGCAGTAGAGAAACCAATAGCATAAACAGCATGAAGTATATTTTATTTTTAAGACAGATGAAATTTCTAGGCACAGTTTTAGGCATTAAAGAGGACACAGAGGCATAGGTTAGTGTGCGCTGCTCTGTACAAAAATACAGTCTGAATAAATTACATTGCTAGCCATACAATTAGACGTCACTTACCAGTCAGTTCATTGCATGTTGAATAATATACAGGTACATGCTAATCCATATACATCATTTATATTTCAAACACATAGGTCTTTCTATATTTGTCTTTAAAATTTACATGTTGAACTTACAAAAAGCTAAATAGTTGTGCAAGAAATCCAAATAACTAGCCCTGCTGAGTACTTTTTGCTATACGTGTATCTCTCTCTAAGATAAACAATGGGTTTATAGTTAACAGTTTTGCTTGTAAGACAACATCAAACAAACCTAAAGCCGCAAAGACATAGTGTTAATGCAGGTGAAAATTCACTTGTGTTTACTCTGAAAGACAAAACAGTATTTCAGATGAGCAACAACAACTCATGTTGTATTGACCTTGTTAGTAATGAAACACTTCCAAACATTAGTGATGGTAGAAATTAGAAATATAGCATACTGCTGGGCTCTTCACTGGGAAGGGGAAAAGTTATATAAGAAATTGACTTTTCAGAAAACTGCAAATATGTGTGCCTTAGCCAATAACATAGTCTTGTCATATTGATGGAGAATGGAAACTTGAGAAAGAAGACTGGAGATGTGATATTATTCCAACAGCACACTGCATCCTCTACTAGGACTAAGAAAAGTGCCTCACTGATGTCAGCACCAAAGTACTGTTCTTCCATTATTCAGGAATAAAGAGGTTCTCTCACAATAGAGAGGGCTTAGTAGCCAAAATTCCTTTCCAACAAATATCGTATTTCTCATGCTGCTCTGACAATATGTAATTAACTGCAAGACAGTCTGGCCCAGATTTTACTATGTATATTTCTCAAGAAAATTGCTTCAAAAGATTCTATGATACTAACATCTTTCTGGAAAATTTTCACTCATAGTTTCTTAGGATTCTACATAGAAACATACATTTTTATAAAGGTTTCTTTCTAGAATGTATTTAGTCACTTTTTTCCTGTCATTGCTAAAATAAGAATAAGCCTGGTACTTCAAATTTACTTTGTCATTCTATAGAAAAGTCAAGGTAAGAGATTTTTTAGGCATCTGAATAATAAAATAGGTATTTTTTCTGTTGTTTTGGCAACAGTTTTTAAGACAAGCTGAAAGCGGACCTCTGCTTTGGGAGGTAAAGTGAATTATTAAATACTATTGATGTGGTACTGCTCTTAACAAATTTTGCAATAGAAGAGAACATAGGTATGTTTTAAATGATTTTTCCAATGCTTCTTTCTGCGAGAGGGCCAAAACCAGGACATACTGTTTTAGTGTCTTTGTTAACAAAAATAATTATTTATAACTTTTATATTAGAACTGTATATTTGATATAAAAATACGTTTATAATTAAACTATCCAAATTTGTATATTAAACAGGATGGACAAGTGTGCAGTGTGAGATTAGTTGCACACTTATCCCCTATTATTGGTATTTCCTTCCATTTGAACAGTCGTAAATGATTCTCTTAACATAAACCCATCATAATTGTGTGCACAAATCAGTTAGCCCATTATTTAATGTCAGAGGACCAGGTGATAACCAGATGAATTCCACTCCTCTACTGAGACATTTAGACATTCATATAAATCTATCACTATTCCTGTATTTTTTAATAAAGACATTTAAAATACTTGGAAAAAAGCAGCCTTCTATTTTAAACAAAATGATCATCCTAATTGCTACTCTCTTTTGAACTACAGTGCTTACAGAAGAATCATTAACTTTCAAATTAACACCATTTCAATTTTTCTTCTTACACAATTCTATTGAAACTTTCCAGTGAAACAGTAGAGAACATAGAGCAAAAGCTTTAATATGTACTTTTGTACGGTAAATAAGTGTGCATACCGATCTAAGCCTCTTAACAACGTGTACAAGGTTAGTATTCAAATCACGTCACTAGAGCAAATATTAATCTTATGTGTGATAGGCAAATGCAAGTGTAAGACTAGGGAACAAACTTATTACCATTGATGGCCCACCTATAAAAGTATTTAAGCTTGTTACATATGCACAGTTATTTGCTGCAATGTTTGGTGAGTGATTTAACGGGTACTTAGGACAAAAGCAACTCATGCATGTTTCTTTCTAGTTGCCCCAGGGAAAGCAGAGACTCCCAATTTTCCTCATTCTAGATATGGCTGAGGTACAATTTCTAACCACGTAATGAAAAGCACATTGTCTCCAAGTCTTGATTCCCTTCCCAGGGAAATGCTGATTGCCAAAGCATAACCTCCCATTAAAATGAGTACTCTTGAAGATGGAATATGTACCGTTAACCACTTACATTCAGAACTCCCATTAGATACCGCTGGGCAGTTCACTATTCAAGAGCTCACTCAAGCAAAAATCAATGGCAATAGAGTCACTGGGTGGGAAAAGCAGGCGATAAGGACTCTAACAGTGGAATCCTTGTCAGTGCCAAGGGGCTTCTAAATGTTGCTTATGCCAGCTGTTCCCCTGCAGGCAATAGGAGATTCAGGCATTTCTCTTTCCAACTAGTTTCTCACAGTGGTTGCTGCCATATATACCCTTCACTTGTCAAGAAAAATAACATGAACATATTGGAAGTTTGCAGCATTTGCCTATGTCTAATCAGCTCTCTTAATTTGTGCAGGTCCCTAAAATGGATGTAAAAGCTGGTTATGATGTTGACAGCCAAAAGGCAAAAGATATTAAATCAACTTAGCAAACTGCTTTACACTCCACAAGTGTTTTAGAAAATAGTGAGTTAGAAAAGATGCAGATGTAATCCTTGTTGGATGTTTTTCCCCCACTTTGAGACTATTGGTTCTAGTAGTAGTCTTCGTAGTTCTTAGGGTTCAGGCAATAAAGGATGGCACCCCCAAACGAGAATATAGTTGCACCCCATGCCAGGCCGTAACCCCAGTTGAACTCATGGTAAATTTTCAAGCTCACAGTTTCAATGAACTTGATGGGGTAAAGGACCAGGCTGCAAACCTGTAAAACAACTGAAAGAAAAGCAAATCAGAATTAGAAAAATGCATTCACAGGAAATAATATAACATATAAAGACACATAGGTATGAGAATTATTTTTAACCAATAAACATAAAAGGTAAAACATTTAAAGTACTGCTGATTCTAGATGGCATATACTTTAAAATATTAACAATTTTTCTTTAACACTATTTTCACAATATACTGAGAATTACTCCATTAATAATTAGTAAATCACCATAATAGTTTTTGACAAAAGAATTACTGCAATATAGTAATTTCTATGGGCACACAAAGTAGTAATCCTCATGTCACAGATACATACAGGGGTGGGCAAAAGTAGGCTGACAGTTGTACAAATAAATAACACAATAAAAATTAACAAATAATATAAGAATAAACTCTTGTGTTTCATGTATTCACCACTGTAAACCTACTTTTGAACACTCCTGTATATAATTATTGGCATTATAGCAAGTGGTATGCTAGTTAAGTTTAAGTGTTCACTTACATAAAACCTATAAATAGGTCCCCAAGAATAGCGACCCTAAGTATGGGCTAAAACTCTTATTATTTATTTATGCTCGAGGAACTGAGGAGCTCAAATTCATTTGTACTTATGGAATTGGTCAACTTGTGATTCAAGATGTGCTTTTGTTATTATTGCTTCTCAATATCATCTACCTCAGCCCGATACTGCAGCAAGTCCTATTTGATTAAACGATTTTCATTCTTTTCCTCTCATCCAGTCCATGCTCCTCATCTTTAAAAAGGGGTTCAAGAGTCATCTTTGTCAAGAAGCCACACTCAATTATACCCTTCCTATTACATATAACAGAGAACATTTATATATTTAATCCTTAGTCATTTTCAAAAAAGAATTAAGTCATGAAGGCAGGAGAAATAATGGCACTGGAAAACCTAAGCTAATTAATGGCTACTACTACAGAGTGCAAAACTTAGCTCTTAATTCCTAGTTCATTCTCAGTCAGGGCTAAAGAGGAAATGTGATGAGTCATAGATAATAAAATAAAATGAGCCTATTAATCAGGAATGAGGGCTTTAAAAGTATCTAAATAAAGTGGTATTTATTCTGGGAATATTTTTGTATGAGGCATGGGATCACACAAGAGATGATGTCTTCCACTCAAAATCGTAACTTCCTTTTGAGTCCACTATTATATCATTTCCATTTTATAAATCAATTTACTAACGGCAATCGAATTTATGGGATGCATCTGCCTCACTCTCTACTACATGAAAGAGACAATCTCCTCCCTGAAATATCTGGGACACAGTGCTATGTGACAGGAGTTGGCACACTACCAAATCTGGTCTGCTGTTAGTTTTTGAAAAAAGCTTTATTGAAACACAGCTAGGTGCACTCATTTATGTACTCGAGGAGCTGGAGTAGAAACCATGCGGCCCACAAAGCCTTCAATAGTTACTATCTGGCCCTTAACTTTAAAAACTTTGTCAACCCCTGATACAGAAAGTAAATTTATGGTTAAAATAATTGTTATTTAACTCATCTTAAAAGTACTGTTAAATTCCAAAAGTGCAACAATGGAAATGTAAACAATGAAGGAGTAGAAGAATAAACTTTGATAAAATAAGAAAGATACAGTTTATTACATTTTTTTAAAAGAGCAGTAAGGTGGATAGTATGCTTAATTAAACTGGAATGTTGTGCTTTAAAACTCTCATCTGTTCTCAGTATCTGTAAAAGATCATTTTTATCGACATGATTAATGTTCCTGGAAAATCTGTATAACAGTCATCTATCTCTCGTATAAAACTGATGAAGTACAGAAAATTGATGAGGGCATGATTCCTCAAAATAATTACTTTCTATGAAGCTCTAACTAAGAGCCAGTGACCTTTCTGGAACCTGATATAAGAATTCTAGACATTTTTGCCATGTAGGTCAGTAGTTCCACATTACTATTGAAGGTGAATGGATAAATAAGTCCACAAAAAAAGGAGACTCTCGGCATCTAAAATAGAAATCATACCTTGTTGGTAGCTTAAAAATCTCAGGATAAAAAGGTTAAGTCATTGTTAGGACAACTAACAGCATATTATATAACCCATAGTATTTTCAGCCAGTAACTGTTAAATGTGTATCAATTTAAAAATTCAACTGGCTCTCTGCCTACATGAAAGGGTGTTTTCATGTTTTCAATATCTTAATACTCACAAGAAGTCAATTACTATCAACCGTGAGCAACAGGGGAAAAACTCCAAAGTTACTAACTAAATTTGAAAAAGGAAACAAAACCTTTTCCTTCAAGTTTCCATACTCTGGTCAGTAGTCAAATCATGACTGATTCATAGGACTGAAATATGAATGTGAATTAGGAATAGCAATGCGTCTACTCATTCAACAAGTTCATGCAATCAATAAATATTTGAATGTTTCTAAAGTGATACAGTTTAAGACATTGGTAACAAAAACGCTAACCTCATGAGTAGGAAGTCCACTGTAACTAAATACAGAATATGGCAGGTATTGCACAGGGACATAAAACTACAAGAAAATAAGTAAACAAGACAGGATGCAGTACTCCTAGATAGAGAGTTGAAGATCTCCTTGGGGAGGAGACATTAGAGCTCAGACTTGAATGAAGTGGGGGGGTGCAGGTCAATAGAGTGAGGAGTAAGCAATATGGGGGGGAGGCAGAGGCAGTGCGAAGCTCCTGCCACAGGAGCACACTGGGTGAAGTGAGACCTCAGTAAGGATGCTGTGGTTGCAGTACAGAGAGCAAGGAGGGGAGTGAGCAGCATGAGATGATGGAAAACACAGCCAGGGATGGACCTGTGAAACATGGTCAGGGGTCTGGATTTTATTCTAAGTGTGATGGGCAGATGCTAGAGGAGTTTGAGTAGAGAAGTAATAACCGATCTGAGATATATTCTAAAAGGATTATACGGCTTCTTTGGTGAACCTACCAGTCCCTGGAGTGAGATGTTTAGCTAGACTGCTTTTAATATTCATTTCAGTGTGTTTTATTTAGCAACTATTTGGCCTCCATGGTATAATATAATAACTTAATTTTCCTCTAGTGGAAAAGTAGAAATATAACTCCATTAGGCTCCACTGGCATACTCTCCTGAGCAGCTTTCTCAGAGATAAAACTTTATTGTGTTGTAGTCGCATGAAAATTATCCTAAAAAGCTTCATGCCTGTGAATTATTTTACTCTCTTTGGAATCACTGAAAGAAATGCATGCAATAGCAAAATTGAGAAAAAATATGTATGATCCTGCACTTGCAAATAAATTTCTCCATCTAATAAAATACATCTATGCAAGCAAAAATGCCTCCCTGTCTTTTGGAGATGCTGCAAAGGAAACAAACCTAAAGGGCTGAGAACTCAAGAAAATACCATACTTCCACCGTGTCTTACTTTACTACCAATCAATAGGCTCTGGCTGTGGTGATCTCTACGCTGTAATTCAGAGACCACAAATGTGAAGTTTTATAGCATTTTAGAATGTGAAGGGAATTTGAGGTTCATTTTAATACCCCCTCTTCACTTTTTAAAAAAGAGGAAGCAAAACTACTGACCATGAAATTGTGTCAATAGAAGCATGAGCAGAACTTACAGGTACTAATTCCCTTGCTATGGCTAGTTTTCTTTAAGGGGATGTTTTTCAATGTTTTCAATACTGAAATAGTCAAAATATTCCATATTAGAATGTTCAGTATTTTCTTAAGGGAGATATTTCAATGTTTCAACAAACATTTATTGGATGCCCACTGTGTTTGAGTGGAAGGGAATGAGTCAGATTGGCCATGGGTCTGGCCCTTTGATATTTCTCACTGTACCTATGTTCACTTGTAAGCCACTCATCACATGTTTATTAACTTTTAACAATTCTAAGCACCACTTGTGCCTGAAGACAGGAAGGAAGGCTTTAGAGATGAAGCATCAATTGAACTGGTTCTTGAAGGATAGACGAGCCTTGGTCAGGAGAGAGAGATGACTTTTAAGAAGAAGCAGTCTGTATGCAGCTGAGAGGTATAAGAAGGTGTGCCTGTGGAAAATTCACATCGGGGGAATGAAGGGTACATTCATATGGAGATGTTTGGCTCAAGCTACAAAAGGCTTAATGTATCACAAAAATAATAAACTGGCTTCTATAAGAAGGCATCTCACAAGTTAGTTTGATTGCAGATGCTGTTGGTGCTCTGTCCTTATAGTCTCATCATCGTCACTCCAGCAACACATGTCAACTTGACTTGCATTTGTCAGTACCTGTCCTTCTTTGCCTGGCTGTTGGGCAGGCCTGGCATTCTGGGAAATTAACACTGCTATCTCCTCCTTGTCAACAACAGCCCCTCCCAATGATTCTCAGAACTTGGTTTATAAATTCTCCCCACTCCCCCTAGTCCTTCCAGTGAAGTATGTGTTCTACATTGGTTTTCAATTTTTTTTTCCAGGAAGATTAAGCTCCAGCTGCTTACAGCGACAACTGCTTTGATAATGTACTCTTTATTGGCTGCCTTCCCTTCCCTTTCTCGCTTTCAATGTCCCCTCTTTTACCTTCCAGATAAAGTACTTGCACTTGATTCCTTGTCTCAGGTTCCACCTCTGGGGAACCCAAGGGGACAAGGGACAAGAGCAGATCTGTATTTCAGAACTACCCTTCACCTGTTTGTGTGTGTGTTTTTTTAAAAGATTTTATGCATTTACTTTTAGGCAGAGGGGAAAGGAGGGAGAAAGAAAGGGACGGAAACAATGTGTGGTTGCCTCTCATGTACCCCCAACCAGGGACCCGGCCCGCAACCCAGGCACGTGCCCCAACCGGGAATCGAACCGGTGACCCCTTGGCTCACAGGCCGGGGCTCACCTGTTTGTGTTTAAGGCAGACTATACGGGGAAGGTACTGGAGAAGGACAGGCCCCTAGGAGGTTAGGCAATGAATGGATACCGGTGTGCAGTGATGACTAAGGTGACATCAGCGTGAAAGAAAGATCCAGAAATGTAAAGAAATGACTGGATTCTAGGAGAGGGAAAGAAAGGAGTCACATAGCATTTCAAGTCAGATGTTATCACAGAAAAAGAAAACAAAGTAGGGAAAATGAAAATTTGGGGACTGATATTAGTCACTTCATGAACAGTTATGTCCTCAACTAAGACAGTAATGGTGGTATATGAGAAGCTACAGATTTACAAGGTAATTTAAAGAGAGAATTGATAGGACTTAGCAGCTGATCCCTAAATACACCGTGTACATAAGGGAAATGAAAATTTGGAGAATAAAAATATTTGCCCGTGAAGAGTTAATATGAAGTTATCAACTTCTTTTTCTTTATAAAATGTATTCTACAGCTGCTAAAAGTCATCATACATGTGAAATTAATTCTTGGCAGTGGTACTGTCGATTGTTCTTGCCCAAGGGTAGTTTGAAATTGATAAGGGTCTGTGAATGAAAGAACACCTCTTTAGTTTGAAATTTAAGCTGGACACTAATTTTCCTGTCAAAATCTAGACTCACACTACCTCTAGCCATCTCACTCTGTTACAAGATGGTGAGGCTGCAAAACACAAGCATCTAATCAGAGGCAGCTGACAGATACAAAGGGGTTGCAGGACACTGGAAAAAAATTATCATTTCACATGAAGTCATTCACAAGTGGCTATTTGCAGCTATACGAAAAGAAACATCATTACTGATACAATCAGTGGGAATTCTGTTATTTAAAATCTGAGTTATGAAAGACTGGGAATATTCTGCCATTTGTATTAAAGGCCTTAGGGAAAAAAAGCAAAAAAATAATCCTAACTCCCAGCAGGACATAAAAAGAGCTGCAAAGCCAGACAATAAAAGACTCAGAAAGATACAGCCTTCTAATTTCAGAGTCTTACGTGAGAACAAGATGCCAATTATCAGAATCTTATCACATATGATCTATCATTATCAGTCACACACTAAGAAATATGGTGTGTTCAACTCTACTGGAAACGTGCACAGCTTTTACCATGTGCTGCAGTTCAACCGGCTGCACTGATCAGTTTGTGGTCTTTATGACATCTCAAGCTGCTGACTTTCTTCAGGTGTTGCTCCCAAGAGATGGAATAACTGGAGTTACAGGATGCACTCCAACTGCAGCACATAAACGGCAGCTGAATTCAAAATTCAGGGCTGATTCTGCTCCTTTCTCTAAATGTTATGTGTACCCAAGTAAAGATGACTCACGAATCCTCACTTGGGTTAAGGAAGATAGGTGCCCTGAATTGAAACCCTGACTCTGCATCTCTTACCACTTGGATAACCCCGGGGGAATTACTTAACCTTTCTGAACCTATGTCTTCACTGATAATAGGGGAAAAGAAATACCTAATCTTGAGATTGTTATTATCAGAGATTGGGTATGCTAAGCATTAGCAGTGCGACATATGGCAGGTGCTGAGTTAATTATTATCATCAACACTATAGATAACAGCTTATTTTGAAGTCTAGACTTCTAGGACCGCTGACTGAGAGACATGTGGAACATGGGATGATGTTTTAGATGGGCTCTTAGCTCTCCTAGCAACTATTCCAGCAGGTAACAAGCCCACCCTAAATTAAGGACCTCAAAGAAAAAAAGATTTAAAAAAAACCCTCTAAAATCTCTTTGGCTGGCTTTATAATACTTAATCATCAGCTTTCAGTAAAAACCTTTAGAGTATATTATCTAACACCAAGTATAATTACATACTGTAGGTGGCCAACATATATATATGTTAATGAATGAAAACATGCAAAATGGAAAAAAAATCAGTTTTGTAACTATTATTTTTTGAGCTATGTTGGTCTTAGCTTTGTGGTCCAATGAAACTTGCTGCTTCATAAATTGCAGAGAAATGGGTTAAGAAAAAGGGAATTACAGTTAGCTACCTATTTACATGTCTTTTTTTACCCTATCAGATTACAAGCCACAACTTAGTCATCTTTCCATCATTCAACCACTTATTGAGTGATTCAGAGTACTGGGCACAGCACGGGGTACTGAATTAATGAAGTAAATATGCAGTCTTATGCAGAGATCTTTCCAAGTGGTAGTGCTTGCTATAACTGTTCTGATTTTATGTGCCGCATTTCTCGGCAGAAGAAAAAAGGTATTTCTTTGCTGAGAAAGATATCACCCTATGTGTGTTAACACCATGATAAGGCTTAGTATTATTTGCAGAAGAAAACATTTTGAGAAAAGAAATGCAGACCATTTTAAAGCAGATCACAATGAATACGAAGGGGAAATGGCCCCAAATACATATTTACAAAGAATCACTACACTGAATTACAAGTGAGACAAGTCAACCACTAGAGTAAGTATATTTACTAAGAAGCAAGTAACCTAAACGGCCATGATTTTAAGCTATCATTATTTCAAGTAGGCAGATTTTCCAACTTTGTGAATCTTAAGCCCAAATCAATACTGGGTTAATAGTGTAATGGATATCTGTTCCAGAAATCAGCTAGAGGTAACTCCTTAATGGCTCTTGCAGATGGAAGAGACATGTTTCAAATAATGAGCAAGTTTTACTTTGCTTATATGCAAAGTGAACACTAAACTAATGGTTATTTAAAAAAAAAAAAAGGGCCCTGGCTGGTGTAGCTCAGTGGATTGAGCGCGGACTGGGAACCAAGCGGTCCCGGTTCGATTCCCAGTCAGGGCACATGCCTGGGTTGCAGGCCAGGTCCCCGTGAGGGCCATGTGAGAGGCAACCATACATTGCTGTTTCTCTCCCTCTCTGTCTCCCTCCCTTCCCCTCTCTCTAAAAATAAATAAAAATAAATCTTTAAAAAAAATAAAAAAAAAAGCTTCCATACACATAGTGTCAAAAGAGAATAAGCCACAGTAAATCCTCGCACATGGACATTTTTCAAATGTGGCAATGTAATGCTCATTTTAGGTCTTGACGGGTAGAATAACACTACATGAATACTGTTGTAGGAATTCCTTTTATTTATTTTATAATTCGCTAATGTTTGTGATCGCTAGGGCTCAATCAAAATCTTTGTTTTGAACAAATCCAATGCCTTTGACTTATTTTCATTTAAAGTATTTTCTCTGTTGCAACCAGTAGTTATTTTCACATTTTCATGAACTTTGCTATACTTGGAAAAACGTGCATAACTTTTTTGAGAGAAAAACAACACCACAAAACTGGAAACATCCAGTTACTTTTCTAAGCATGCTTTTTACTAGATGCTATAAACAACTTTCTTTATAGAGGCTGCATATGCCATTATGTGGTAAATTAAAGGCTAAATGGGATAGTTAACTGGTAGCACAATACTACTAGATATTTATATGAGAATGCTTCTAATATCTCTGTTATCCTAAAATCAGAAATATCTGAGTGTTCTAAAAAGTATTCGAAACATAATTCCAGTTTTAAAGAATGGCATATCATTTCTGAACAATTTATCAAGGAATTCTATTACAACTGATGCATCACTATGTTAATAAATCCTAGCTGCAAAGATAAACTTCTATTATAATTAAAATATCTAAATTATTTAATTGAGAAAATAGAAAAAGAGCCATAGTAAATCCATGAAGCAAGAAATAAAATAGAGAATAATGATGGAATCTTTAAAAGGATCTTCATGTTGTACTATGTTTCACAATAGACACTTTTCATTACATAGGAGATCAACAAAATATTGATACTATGGTCACCACCTAAGACTTTAAAATATTTTTTTTTGTAATGTTGTTTTACTGGGTCTGGAATAAGCACCCAGCAAACAGTTAAATAAATGAGTGAGGGAGTTAGTAGTGATAAACCACTAGATCCACCAGTATAACTAGTATGTAATCTTGAACAAGTCACTGAAGAGATTTGAATTAGTCGTACTTTCACGTTCCTTCAGCCCACGGACCTTCATTTTTACGACACCTACATTCTGATCAGTCTCATGGATGGGTATAAGAAGATAAACACAAACAGCAGGGGGCAGCAGAACACTTCTGACTTTATATTTTTAGCTTAAACCACCCTTTAGATCCTCAGACACCTTATCTATTCCCGTCTTTAAACAGCTTTTAAAAATCTACCTAAGAGCCTGGGAGGTTCTGACAGCGTCTTCATTACTGACAGTCACAGGGGCTTATTCTGCAGTCTTCAAATCAGATATGACTGACAGGGTACACTGAAGGCACCTCAAGAATATTTTGGTTTGAGTCAAAAAGGAAAATGCATTCAAGGTTACCCTTATAAATGGAAATGGAAACACGAAATAATGCACTGGGCATTTAGTCTTATTAGCCCCTTTTTAAAACAGCTCCCTGATTTTTAGTTGAACTTTCCTTTTACCTTGGTTGATATTTTAATCATAGAATGCTTCATAAAATGATGGTTGTTAAATTAATGAGTATGCCACTGACCTCATACAATTCAACTGTCTGATGGATCAAGTTATATATTATGATTTTTCAATATAACCACACTTATGTCCAAATAGATTTATACCTTTAAGGGTACATATACTCTAATTTTCTTTCAGTTTCATGTCAGAAACAATAACATTACCTTAAGATCACCTAGGGGTCAGTCAAAGGAGTGAGGGGAAACTGGATGTGAGAAAAGACTTGGTAAATACATCTGCTGTAATCCTAAGGCAACGTCCCTGTCAAGAACTATTATTTAATGACCTTTTAGGAGTTAGAAATTACCACTGTGCTCTGCAAAATGCTTACCATACTAAAAACTGATACTATGATAAACCTTTAGCCAACTTACCTTCAAATACAACAAATGCCTCTCAATTTATATGTAATGCAGCAACTACATACTGCTTCTGCATGAGAAGGGAGGATAGTAGAACAGTTCATGCAACTTTAATGCCAGTTTGAAAGTAGTGAATATATTTACCTGCTGCAAAAAGCATGACAGCAACAGGTCTGTAAAAGCGCCTTCGTGATCCCACGCAGATTGAAATCAAACCCACCAGGAATGCAATGAGAATGATGGCAGCGCCGCCCAAGAGTAAAGCCAGAGTAGCAATCTGCCAATCTAGAGAGAAAAAAGAAAGATGTTGCTTTTAAGCAGTAAGTCCTCAAGGAATGGAGAGAAGTATGCTCAGCAGCCTTCACCTTGCTGCTGCTAAATGGGATGTGAATTTACTGCATGCTAAGCATCCTTTGGGGTTTGAGATGTTTTGCAACAAAAATTACTATCAATGTCCTCATTCATAAATTTCCTACGTGAAACTCAGCAGTTTTTAGACCAAGGGCATGCCATGCTTTCCTTCCAAGAATGCTCTTTTAAGCATTCATGTTCAATTCAATGCCCCCTCCATGACCTATTTTATTATTATTATTATTAAATTTGCAACTGAACTACGGTATATAAAGCTCACAAATCTTAAGTATAGAAAGTAGAGACCTTGATGAGTTGTAATATATAGCATATGCCCAAGTAACTACCATCCAGATTAAGACACAGAATATTTCCATCACGGGGAGAGCATTCCTTCGGGCCCCTTTTGCAGTCAATTCTGGCCTCCCAAAGGGCTACTGATGGGCATCTATCACATGGAGTCATTTCTCCTGTTCTTAAACTATATATAAATGGCTTGAACTCTTTTGTGTCTGGCTTTTATGTTTCTCATATTCAGCCATGTTGTTGCTTGTGGCAGCAGTACTTTCTTTTTAATTGCCGTCCTTTCTTGGAAAACGTTCCTTCTGTGTGTACGTGCACACACACACACAACAAAAGCAAAAACAAAACAAAAACCCACCAAGTTCTTATTTGCCTTTTCCCCCTCCACCCCCTCACTAAAACAATCCCCCAGCAAATTCGCATCAGGGGTATTTGTTGTCCCTTGGTTCATCGTTTGTCCTCCCCTTTCACTTCATTCTAACCTTACTGTTGTATTTATCAGCACGGGGAGCCCAAATGAACTCTAGATGATTAGTGCCTTTCTTCATTTATGCACGGAGACAGTAAACGTAGATTGACCACTTCCTAGGTGCAGTCCTCTGTACACAGATACTTTAAGAGTCTCCCACTCCCTGAGTAAAACATAAACCTCACTGAAATGCATCTGTGATTCCTTTTAAAATAAAGATGTAGAAATAGCATGACAGAAAATTGGCCCATTTTCCATTCCACAAGAAGAGCAACATGTTCTCTAATAACAAGCAAAGTGAATATATGAAAGCACTATCCAGCTTCTCAGGAAGCATCACAGAAAATGATACTGGGGAGAACATTCTTCAACAATGGGTTACTTGGAAGTCCCAGGATGCCTCTTCTGGCTCTCACTTTAATGTATGTGCAGGAAATGAAAACAGACTTAATCCATGATTAAATTGCAATGTAGTCTATCCAAAGTCAAGAACTCAAGATATGTGGATGCTGCACGCTAAAATTATCTCTCCAGAAACCTTCCAAAGTGCACTCTTTGCCGCAGGAGGATAAGAGATGAGTGGAGGAACATACAATACTCTATATTTTCTTCCTTTATTTATACTTGTTTATCCCTGCCTCAAAGGTCCTCTTGTACACCCTTTCCTAATCAATTCTGGATGTATAGCTGGCACTGGACTAGAACTCACACTGCATTTAGGAAACAAACAAACAAATAAGGGGAAAAACTGAAGAAATCCATGGTTCTGAAAACATAAAATTGAATCACAAGAAAGTGGAGAACATTTTTTTTCTGTCTTCTATTTGTAACAAAGCCATATAACTTCAAACAAAAGTGTTACCTGGCTTTCAACCAGAGTTTAAAAGGATACCCATACTATGGCTTTTTATTTCATAACAGCATGTAGCTTTGAATGAAAAAAACCAAAAGAATAATCTTTACTTTTGGAAGTCTCTAAATGGCTTTGAAAAAGTTTATACATAGCACAATTACACTGCACTTTAATATAACAGGAATACTTCCAAAAACTTTGAAGCTGAAATTTCTGAATAATAAATCGAATTTTCATTATATCAAAGTGTTTGGGGTACAAAGAAAATAATAAAATCCATTTATCCATCCATCCAGTTCCTGAATACTTTGAGAGCCCATGCTGAACACTTTCTAGTTGTACTATTACTTTTATCAAATGATTATTACTTTCAACAACTTCCTACAAATTATTTTCAATAAACAAAGATTTTAAAGTATCTATTTTATTTAAATCAAGATACAACTAAATATTTACTCATTTAAAAATCTTAAAATTATAATACAATGCTTTCTTCTGATAAGCCCTTTCACACAGTCCAATATGCACAAAATGCTATAAACGTGACTGTTTTCTCTTTCAACCCCAAATAAACCAGGAATTAATTTTGATCACTTCTACTACTTTAAATCTTCTCAAATAGCTAAAATACATATATTTGTTTGCATTTCATAAAGATAGCCTAAGAAAAAACTGGCAAACTTTCTCTATAAAGGGCCAGACAGTAAATATTTTTCCCTTCCTGGGTCATGACCTCTGTTACAACTGCTCAGTTGTGCCATATAGTGTGAAAAGAGCCATAGACAATACATAAATGAATAAGCATGGCAACATTCCAATAAAACTTTCTATAAAAAAAAACAGGTGGTGGACTGAATTTGGCCCTCCAGATGTAATTGCTGACCCCTGGTCTAGACTTTATGTACCACTTTAAATGTTGAACTTTTTTCTAAGTAAAGGCCTCCCAGACAATAAATTCATAATAAAGTCGATTTGATAAATGAGTGATACAGGAGTACAAAGTGATGGTTATCCAATATAGCAACAGAAAACTGCAAAAAGCCTAATCTCACATAATGTTGAACTTCCTTAAAATAGTAATACTTTATTCCATATGGAACACCATATGAAATGTAATAGAAGCCACCAGGAGACTAACAGTTATTAAAAGGGTCCAGAACTTAATTAGGAAGGGAACCTCTTACAACACAGGAAATAGTTCTAAAAAGTAAATGAATACAACCAGTTCTGATTTTCTTCTAAATGTCCTATATTTATCTTTAGTACTGAAGGTTGTGGAAAATGAGAAAGTCACTCTAGACATAAAGTCGAAAAGGCCCGTCACCAGCACCACCACTCTTGTGATATTGCTACCCTTCCCTTTGGTCCACGAACATAGATATGCCTGCTCAAACAGAAAAGCCATTTTATTTTCCAAGAGAGACTAGAATTGGGCCATGTCTGCTACTGTCCTGGCCAGAGGCTGGAGCTCAGACTGAAGTATTGAGGCTTTATCTCTGGTGCATGGTGCCAAGTTTGGGGATCGTTGTCATGGTATCCACTTGCAATGATTCACTCAGGCAGGCTGCCCAGAACCAAAGCTGTAACTCGCTGACCAGTTGAGCATCAATCAGGAAGCTGAAAGAATGGTTCAATAAGGCTACCACAATCAAAGAAGCCCGGGGCACTTTTCAACGTTCAGCACTATGCATTCTGGACCTGAGAACATGCTAATGGTGTTGTGCCTCTTTCAGTAAACAGCTAGAATCCATTGTCCAAATACTAGGGCCTGCCTTGCAGGTCAGATGAAGTCAGGGACTATGTAGATTGGTCTGACACCATTTTCCTCCTCTTTTTTAAACTCGAACTTTTTTTCTTTATCGAGGAATAATTTACATACAGTAAAATAGATCTTAAGTTCAACGACTTCTGATAAATATATACACTGGCGTTATTATCGTTCAAATTGAGATACAAAACATTTTTATTATCCTCGCAAATTTCTCCGTGCCCTTTGAATCAAATCCTCCTGCCCCAGACAACCGCTAGATGCATTTCTTTGCCTATTCCTCAACTTCCTATAAACGCAGTAATTAGCCAATATATTGTTTTGAGATTCATCCGTATTTTTGCATGTTTTCCTAGTTTTTCCTTTTTTAAAAGACTTTTTATTGTTATTCTGTTACAGCTGTCCCAAGTTTTCCCCCTTTGCCCTCTTCTGCCCATACCACCCCCCACTCCCACATTCAATTCTTACACTGCTGTCCACGTCCACGTGGGGTCATTCTTACGTGTTCTTTGTCTAGTCCCCTCCTCCTCTTTCAACACATTTCCCTCTTTCTTACTGAACAAGATTAGAATATGGGGACTTTTAAAAAATGAAAAATACTTTTACAGGTACCTACTAATGGCCATTAAAGTAATAGGCTAGGCTTTATGTTTACACAGATATTTACTTATTTAGCAAATGTAGATTTGAAAAGTATACATATAAAATATTTGTTCTAGATTATAGGCTGGGCAATTTACAGTAATGTAATAAAAAGCAGAAAACTTGTCTCTACACTAATGGTTTTTCCATTAAAGGGTTTCCATGCCAGAAATACTTGCTATCCCATATTCAGTGCTGGTAAGACAAATTAAAGTGTCATAAAATTCTTAATTTTCAACCCCATGTCTTCGAAAAAATCATCTACGTTTTCATTATTGGTGAATTTGTTTATCAATGTTGGTGCTCTAATTTTATAGCCCTCAAAGCATTTATTCAGATGAAGTGTTCAAAGTCCTTAGAGAGATTACTCTGTATTAATTTTACAGTTTTGTACAAATGATATGCTGATGGTAAAGTGGAGCAGTAAACAGAAAGCAGCTCTGCAGAACATCAATGGCCGTGGTGGTGTTTTACAAATTGCACTGCTCTGCACAGTTAAAGCTGGTCATTGTTCAAAGTCAGGCCAGCTGATCTGAAATCTGAGTTTGGTTTCTAAGACCTGAGCAAACAAGTGATAATTAGTTTTGAGGAAGTAATGTATCTTTGGTCCATAAACCTGTGAGGGCTCAGAGGGGCTGGGAGGAATGCTTTGGACCTGGAAATGAAACGGGAAAAGAGGCTGCCATAGTTTCTGTCAGGTTCGACTTCAGAGAGTTTCGGCTACACGGACCAGTGACACAGGGAGGCCTCGAGAGCTGCACCTATGCAAGCCAAGGCCCAAGGAAGTGTGTACTTCTCCACTAGTGCTTTCTCTAACAGAAAAAAGGGAAAAATAACAGGAATGAATATATATTTACTGTATAATGAATGCATATAAATATAAATATACAATGTTATCCTTTGCCTTGTAGTTACAGAACAAAAACTGGGCAGTCCTTATGTCATAATGCAGGGGAGCAGAGTCTGCCACCACAAAAACACAATTTTGGGGGGTACTGAATATTTTAAGCTGGTTATTTTTAAGAAACAAAAGACCGAGGAAGACACGCTGATGTTCCCCCTAAGTGCCTCCAAGGACTTGGAGGGCGGACCTGCCCCAGGAAGCGAGCTGTCATCACAGACAGCTACGGTTTGACATGAACCAGCTGTGACAGACAGGGAGGAACCTGGCCCTAGCAAGGCCCTTTGTGATCAAAGCCCTCTCTGTGTCCCATTGTCAAAGTTGGCTCTGCAAGCATTTGTTTACCAAACACTTGCTTTCCATCTCCTTGCAACTGCCTTCTACACTTTGATGTCCCACCACTACTCTCTTTTTTCCTTCCCTCCGGGATGGCATGCGCACCTCAACTGCCTGCCCCATTTGTCCCAGGGCCCCATATTCTTGTGGAACTGCATAAATACATAGGTAATGAATTTGGTTATTTTCTCCTGTTCATCTGTCTCATGTCTGTTTAACACTTAGGCCAGTCTGAAGAACCAAGAGGGGAAAAAGGGGAAATTTCTATTTGCAGCCTCTCCTACATCCCACAATGACATCAAGTCTGAAATTAATATGCAACACAGGAACTAAATTCAAGTCCTCCTTGAAGGTATTTTGATTAGCTGGCACCAGAGCTTCCAATGTCTAGAAGTGCTTTAGTATTCTGCAGAATTGCGCCAACTTATTTCACAGTCTAACACGACACAGTTCTGAAATTGCCACCGCGTTATGAAAATTCCATGGGCCACATTGTAACTGCCGA